>JACYXH010000310.1:1062500-1222500 GCA_026745465.1 Lota lota | reverse complement strand
ACACTGCACTGTCATCCCTCCTCGCAGTGACACTGGCTGCAAGCGCGCGCACACACACACATACACACATTTTTAAATATCTCTATTAATGAGTAGGTAGGCCAGGTTAAGAATCTTGCTCAGTGCAGGTAGACTGTGGACGTTGGGGGTTCGAACCTAGAATCTTTTGGCGGCCTGTTTGTTTCATTACATATAATATGTATGTTATGCGATGGAAAGCGCTTTACAGTTCTTTACGTTGTCCAGTCGTTGCTGTTCACGTGGAAAAGTTAAATAATTAAGGGTTCATGACAAGGACGAGTGGCAGCGGCTTAATGGAAGAGGAGGCAGAGAGAGAGAGAGAGAGAGAGAGAGAGAGAGAGAGAGATCCCCTGCGTCTGCTGTGTGATGTTAACGCAGTGGTATCCAGAATCCTTACCCTTGGATTAGGGCGAAGGAAACAATTCAGGTTCAGCTCACACTGCAGTTTCTGCTCCCCGCACTCGCCCTACTGGCTGCTGCAATTCGATCAGAAACACACACACACAGAGAGAGAGAGAGAGAGAGAGAGAGAGAGAGAGAGAGAGAGAGAGAGAGAGAGAGAGAGAGAGAGAGAGAGAGAGAGAGAGAGAGAGAGAGAGAGAGAGAGAGAGAGAGAGAGAGAGAGAGAGAGAGAGAGAGAGAGAGAGAGAGAGAGAGAGAGAGAGAGAGAGAGAGAGAGAGAGAGATTTGGGGTATGGAGGTGGGGGTGGGGCATGTGGTTAATCTCAAGGGCAAGCGGAGCAGTGATGGAGTGTGGGCTGTAGAGAGACAGCCAGGCTTCTGATTAGAGCAGCCTGGTGTTTTTAATTGTTTCATTGAAAGCCGAATGTGTGTGTGTGTGTGTGTGTGTGTGTGTGTGTGTGTGTGTGTGTGTGTGTGTGTGTGTGTGTGTGTGTGTGTGTGTGTGTGTGTGTGTGTGTGTGTGTGTGTGTGTGTGTGTGTGTGTAACCCCATCGTGTCCCTCTTCCATACAACCTCATACAACTGTCTATATCAACCATCCACTGCTGCCATCTCTCCTCACACAGTAAGACCCCCCTCTTACCCACCAAATGGGCATAACACTTTTATTAATGACAACAGAATACTACGGGAAACACTCTTGGTAAGAAACATATGAATTACAAAACAGGCCACAAACATCTTTAAAATACAACAAAAAGGGTAAAGACGGACCCCTCATTAAAATCAAAAGTCTGTTATTTCCCTAAATTCCTTTCAAGTTAACTATTTGAGTCCCACTTTGTGTCACCCACGGATGAGTCACTAGACGGCTGTAAACACTGGCCCATAAACCATACACTTACGAGCATCATTTCACCAGGGAAATGTTCTGAATGTTCTGTTGCTCTGATTGGATTACCGGCTTCCAAAAACGTGTCTTAATGTAGAGGAGGTCATGTGAGGAGGATATTAGCCTATCACAAGTGATTAAGGCTGTAACAGCCTATCACATGTCATTAAGGCTGTATTGAATTGATGGTCGATGGATGAATGGCATAATTTGCAGAATAAAGTAGTCTGGTTTGTTTCTTAGTATTCTGTGAATGGCGGTTCAGTCTGGTCTTCACTTCTTTAGGTTGTGGAATCTCTCTCTCTCTCTCTCTCTCTCTCTCTCTCTCTCTCTCTCTCTCTCTCTCTCTCTCTCTCTCTCTCTCTCTCTCTCTCTCTCTCTCTCTCTCTCTCTCTCTCTCTCTCTCTCTCTCTCTCTCTCTCTCTCTCTCTCTCTCTCTCTCTCTCTCTCTCTCTCTCTCTCTCTCTCTCTTTTCTACTGCCTTCATCCAAGGCCAAACCTTATGGATCCACACGCTGGGAGTCTCCAAACACACATACAAACAGACACACACACCAATCTATTTCCTCATGCAACCCAATGGGGGGAGGGGGAGAGAGACAAGCAATAAGAAGAAAAAAAAGGATACAGCCCATCACAAATGTCGATATCTAACCGGTGATCAATATTTATGAGTGGGGTTTATTGGAACCAATTAGTCGCTGGTCAATAAGTTTACCAGCTGCAATGTCCACGGTCTGCACGAGCAGCCGAGACCAAAACAAGGGGTTGTTTTTATCATTTTCTTTTACCCCTGTCCGGAAAAACATGCAGTCGGCAGAAATGTGTGTGTGTGTGTGTGTGTGTGTGTGTGTGTGTGTGTGTGTGTGTGTGTGTGTGTGTGTGTGTGTGTGTGTGTGTGTGTGTGTGTGTGTGTGTGTGTGTGTGTGTCTGCATTGCCCCACACCAATGTTGGTGAGTAAATAAGTTTGCCTGTCATTTTCCCATCTCACATCACTGGATTCTATAAATACTATCCTATACGCTCCTATATAGCGCTTTTTTTTTACTTTCTCATGCATTATGCATGGTTCTGCATCTGCATACATTTTATTTATGGCATGGAGTGTTTGAATCAGAGCGGCAATATGGCCGTTAAGTTATCATGCGTAATGTCTACTGTGATCAGCTGCCACCAGTCTCCATCTGCAAGAAAGATCTTAACTGTCTCACTATTGGCTCAGTACGATGGTTGGATCACGTTGTCTCGTACTGCCGTTCTGCGACAAAAAGCACCTGCATCCAACATGTTGATGGGCGAGACAGTGTGTGTCATCTAATCCCCATTTAAATCATTATGAAAATTGAAGTCAAAATCGACAAAATTTGGTAAAGACATTAAATATACCGAAAGAAAATACCAAATGTGAAAATACCAAATACCAAATCCATACCAAAAGCTGGTTGGATTTTCCAAAAATAAAGTCACACAGTAATCTACATATATCATTTAGTGTTCACATATTCTTGAAAATACTCCACTGGAGAACCACTGAGACCGGCTGCTTTGCATGTTTGTAGATCTCACCTGCCTCTACATGTTTGTGTGCTTTTATGATACCCCTTATAAATTCGGTGGGCGTGAGCATAACAGTCCGGGGTTATTTTATTCTCATACTAGGGCTCTTGAATGGGTTCTGTTTATTCTTCATATAAAACATCTGACCGATTTTTTTATATGTTTTTGCATACTGGTATTTATTCACATACTGTATGTAGGGATAGTGGCAATATGTTTTTTATGGACTCAACAATAAACGAACTGCGTTGTTTTTATCATCTCTGTATCGTAGGCAAAGACATCTGTGGTTTGGTTTCAAGCGGATATTAAAATGTTTTCCTGATGTCATACAGGCCTATACTCACACACACACACACACACACACACACACACACACACACACACACACAAGTCAACTTGTGCGTGTGCTTGTACTCCAACCCACACAGCACACGCACCCACTCCATTCACCGTTGACTGTGCCCTTTTCTGTCTGATTCACGACCATGGGGCCCCTGATGAGTCAGACTTTGCCCCTGGAGGAATATGACGTAGGAGGGAAGGAGGGAGGGAGGGAGGGAGGGAGGGAGGGAGGTTGAGAGGGAGGGTGGGAAGGGTGGGAAGGGAGGGTCCTCTGTCACTCTGTGGCCTTTTAACACTGCCGACATCACAGCCCCATCTCTGCATCTTGTCTGCATAATTACACCTGGAAGGACCTTCCTCATCTTGAATAATGAAGGCGAGTCGAGGCCCCCTGGGAAATTCACCTCCCCCTGGGGGCATCAACAACATTATTTACAACGATGACTGTGCGTTCGTTTTTTATTTCTTTTTTCATGTTGCACCCACTCTTCTTGCAATGGATAGAGTATGCGATAGTGCACCTTAATCCCTCCTCGACCCAGGGGTCTCGATGCGGAGTGCACAGAAACCCAAGCAAAAGAACAAATGTTTTTTTTTTTTCACTGTTTACTCACAGTGGGTGCAGCTTCGCGTTGCTAGGGCATGCGAGCTAGCGGGGATCCGCCATGGCAGGGGCCTCATGCTGGGAGTCAATAGACTTGGAGTATTAAAATAACTGTTACACTTTCGTCGGGGGAAGACGGTGTTCTTCCGCCTTCTTAATACACTTGTTTCCCAGGATTATTGCTCTATCCCTCTTGTCCTCTGCGTCTGGACGATATGAGTGGAGGAAGGCTTGTAGAGGACTGACTCTCTCTACCTGCCAGCTCTCCTGTCAGAATGAGGCATGGAGATAAAAGGGGGGGATTTAGGTTGAAGCCCTGCTCCCCAGCTTCTTAAAGACTAGCTGAGTTTCTTCACTCGCACAGAGCCTAATGCCGACGAGGGATCACCAGGTTCAAACATTTAAACGAGTGGACGCGTGGATGCGCCACATGCATCAACATAACGCAAAGCACATCCACCGCAGGTGACGCGCGTTCCTCCCACAAACCACCATCCACCACCAGGGATCATTAGAGGAATTACCCTTCTTACGTCTGGCATGGGGATCTTTTGTGTGGGCTTTAATTAAGGCTTGAACAAAAGTGGATGTTTTCAGTTTTCTACAGGGACGTTTTGTATTTTCAGACTTTTGCTCCCTTAAAGTGCTGCTTTGCAATTGTGTGTGTGTGTGTGTGTGTGTGTGTGTGTGTGTGTGTGTGTGTGTGTGTGTGTGTGTGTGTGTGTGTGTGTGTGTGTGTGTGTGTGTGTGTGTGTGTGTAGGGCTACTTGACTTTATAAAGAATGTAGACTTAATTTTCCCTGAGTCTGTGTAGATAAAGAAAGCACCATTTCATGTCTGCTCTTTTGGCACTTATTATATTTTTACAGCCATCCTCGGATGTGTCTTAATGAGTCCTCCATGCTTCTTCCATTTTCCCCCACTTGGCCACTTAGGAACTTTCCATATGCTGTAACGATCCTCCCCGAACCCCACTAACTGCCTGTTGTTCCTTTGTGTCGTTAGTGAAATGTTTGTCACCTGTGTTGATTAGCAATTCTGTTCACCTGTGTTCCATGCGTTTAAGCTAGTTTTGGCCCCAGTTTGTGTCAGTTGAAGGTTGGTTTCTGTCTGCCTCCCCCCCCTCCAATTAAGTTCCCTTTTGCACCTACCCTGAGTCTGATCTCTGCTTTTGGGTTCACCTCCCTGCGCAAGCCGTGACATACGCATGTTTGAACATAAAGTCAAAGTCAGTCAGCAGACGCTTTTATCTGAATAGACTCGCAAGGCTGAGAACAATCAAAGCCAAAATTGGACTAGCCACAAAAAAGGGAACCTGCTGCTCTGACTAGACTAGAGACTGGAGTCCAGAGCAGCTATTCGGAATCAGATAAACATTTAGTATACATATTATATTCTTAAGTGCTTTATAAATTCCCCAACAATATTACAGCTCAACAAGGAGTGTTCTAGACTACGAGAGACCAAATCAGCACAAGTGGTTTTGGTTGGGTTAACGTTCATGACTATTTGGTCCATGGGCAGTGACACAAAACGCCCACCTCTTGGGCCGCTCTGATAAGAGCGCCACTCAGCAATGGCCCATGTTCAGTGTTTCTCACATGAAGGTTATGCTGTTGGTGCAGTTATTTTCTTTTTGTGCTGATCTCCGTGAATGAAGCTCGTAAAAACCATATAACGTGATTTAATAGCAGCTTTCACAGTCTGCATATTTGCACATTTGATCCGTCTTTCACGATGGTAAATTCCAACGCCGGGAAAACACCAAAAAAGAACTCTACGCACTCTACCCATGCACTGCTGCTTTGTCTGTCTACCAACAACTAAATTCTCCCTGAAAGCATCAAAATTGCTACATTGCTGAGCAATTTCGGGAGACACTTGTACATGTATGCTTGTGTGCATGCTATACAGATGGATCAGGTGTGTGTGTGTGTATATTTCTCACGTAACACAAAGAAAGTGCAATGGGAGTGTGTGAAAAAGTATAAAAGCCACTGCAAGTTCTTTAGTCATAAGCCCTCCGCTATGAGCCCTCTGCATTCAGGAGAACAGGACAAGTTAAAGCAGAGGTTGTCAGCCCGCACCATCGACACTTAACCACAATGGCTCTCTAGACTACATGTCAATTCAATACAATGCAGCAGTTCAAATGTCCCAGTTACAATACTATAATCAAGCCAAGATATTAATGAGTATTATCCATGTAATCTGCACTGCTATCAGAGTGTATTCTACCCAGATATTGAAAAGCATTATTTTGTGCTTGAGAAGTACAGCTTGTGCCTGTCAGGAACTTACATTAACTATGCTAGTGAATATTTAACACCTTCTCATATGGTAAAATATACCCTTTACTCTCTTGCTGAACTGCTACATCTTCTGCGCTTGTGTCTTCTCCTCCATCTCTCATTTTCCTATACGTTCCTCTCCCCCCACCTCTCTCCTAGCTCAGGGGGGACGACCGATTGTATATCAGGTGATGGGTTTGGAGGCATCCCGAGCTGAGGAATACATATTTAATGATGAATCTACAGATCGGCCTCCATTCCGCTAACTGCACAGCTTCCTCTTTCTCTCTCTCTCAAGGAACATAATTGCACAGCATACCAGCTACAGCAGCGTGTGCACAGTGTAGCTATGAGGGTAATGGTGATGAAGGTGATGGTGGTGATGATGATGTTAGCTGACAGGAGGTAATCGTGGGAGCGGTGAAAGCAGGAATGAGGGCTCATCCATGATCACGTCGCTCCTTGGGGAACCGAGGACAAAACAGAAACGCTCTTTCTGGAGATGGAGAGACCAAAGCACAAGCTGACATCGCTTGTATGACTCGGGAGGATAAATGCGATGGTTCAATTAAGTCTCTCTCTCTCTCTCCTACTCATGGTCATATCTCTCTTTCTCTCTCCATCTTAAGCAAAGTCCTGTCTCATTTTCCAAACCGTGAGGAAAAGAACAGACCTAAAGTGTGTGCTCTTTGTTGTTGATGATGTCCGTGTTTTTGCTTACATCAATGTGTTATCACTTGACTAGGGCAGGGGCACACATTCAAGCTGCGGTTTTGGAATTTATTTTATGTATTTGCTGTTCAAGTCGTCCACACACACACACACACACACACACACACACACACACACACACACACACACACACACACACACACACACACACACACACACACACACACACACACACACACACACACACACACACACACACACACACACACACACGAATAGTTCCAGTGCACATTAGGAAGTGCATGTCTCTTTCAGTTACACAGGGGAGTAAGATGCCATAGTGAACATGGAAGCGACGTTGAGCTTCTCGTTCAGGGGAATGAGAAATGATAAAGAGTGAAACACAGCGGTCTTTGTAGGGGCTCCTCAAACCCAGCAAAGCAGAAAAATGGGCTCTCTCTTCTCTCCCCTCTCCTATTCTCTCCCCTCCTCTGCTCACCTCACCTCTACTCTCTCCTCCCCTCCCCTATATTCACCTCATCCCACCCCTCCCCTTCTCCCCTCTCCTCTCCCCTCCTCTCTGTTCAGCTCACCTCTCCTCTCCTCTCCCCCCCTCCCCCATATTCACTTCACCCCCCCCTCTCCTCCCCTCCTATTCTCTCCCCTCCTCTCTGTTCAGCTCACCTCTCCTCTCCTCTCCCCCCCTCCCCCATATTCACTTCACCCCCCCCTCTCCTCCCCTCCTATTCTCTCCCATCCTCTCTGCTCACCTCACCTCTCCTCCCCTCCCCCATATTCACTTCACCCCCCCCTCTCCTCCCCTCCTATTCTCTCCCCTCCTCTCTGTTCAGCTCACCTCTCCTCTCCTCTCCCCCCCTCCCCCATATTCACTTCACCCCCCCTCTCCTCCCCTCCTATTCTCTCCCATCCTCTCTGCTCACCTCACCTCTCCTCCCCTCCCCTATATTCACCTCATCCCACCCCTCCCCTCCCCTTCTATTCTCTCCCATCCTCTCTGCTCACCTCACCTCTCCTCTCCTCTCCTCCCATATATTCACCTCATCCCACCCCTCCCCTCCCTCTCCTCCAATCCCCTCCCCTTCTCTCCCCTCTCCCATTCCCTCACTCTCCAACACAATGGTCAACAATGAGTGGCCCCTGTGTTACCTTGAGCTGGACTCCCTTGTAGCAGGGAAACCCCTTACCAGTACATCTTAATGACAGCTGACAAATGACCTCAAGTTGGACCCAGTTATTCCCTGTACATAAATCAAGGCAAACTGCAGACAGGGTTGTATGCAAGAAGATTGGTTTACTCACTGCCCCAGAACAAACCCAAATGACACCAATAAAGCAGCCAATCTGCACCAAGGAAGGCAGGAACCGAGTGTTGGGGAATGGGGCGGGTGGGGCTGAATCCTCCCCGCACGAGCACTCACTCAGCAAGACACTTCTCAAAATACGCACCTTAAAAATGGTATGACCATTCGTTCTGGAATGATTTAGTTAAATATATGCGAGGAAAATGCTCATCAATATAAATAACTTCTGGCTGATCAAACCATCGCTAGTGGCTTCACTAAAACATCTGTTACCAATATTGTTAGAATTAATGTGCGTCAGTAAGTATGGAGTTTGTGGACAACATAAAAGGAAAAGTACTTCACAAAATATCTTAAATATCTTATCACAAAGATGACGAAGGTCCTCTATTGCCATTGTTTACGTTTGTGGCAGATGTGCGCGAGCTAAATGCTATTTGGCAGAATCGGCACAACGAAGTGATTTTGCCAAATTATATTGGAAACTGATGTTTTAGCGAAGCCAGGAAAGACAGTTACGATGGTTTCATCACAGACCACTGTTGTCTTATATATACAAATAACATTTCCACAAAAAATATAAAAAAGGTATGAAAAACAATGAATTACTTTTTTAACACAGAACACTTTCTCTCTTTCTCCGTGTTCGCCAGACACTGTAGGGGAACATCTGGTGCGCACATCTGACTAATACGCCAAGGAGCGAGAAAAGCCCCTTTGATATAAGGGCTTTTAGTTGGCCATCTATTCTCTCTGCTTCTCCTCTGCTGTCCCCCAGAACACTAAGCAGTGATGGGCCAGACGGATGCTTTCCACTGGATTTTTACTTTGCCAGTATGCTTGGCACACAAATAATTACCTGTCTCTATGATCAATTACCTGATTACTCACCAGAGACACACGCACGCGCACACACACACTTATATATATACAGACATACACCTCAGATGTCTGTGGAACACTAGCTCACAGGTTTCAATATGTCTGTCTGTCTTTGTGTGTGTGTGTGTGTGTGTGTGTGTGTGTGTGTGTGTGTGTGTGTGTGTGTGTGTGTGTGTGTGTGTGTGTGTGTGTGTGTGTGTGTGTGTGTGTGTGTGTGTGTGTGTGTGTGTGTGTGTGTGTGTGTGTGTCACAGGGACCCACTATGAACTCAATGTAATTTACACACACACAGCCAAGGATATAAAGACACACATGTGCAAACACACATACACATACAGGAGATCGGCTATTTCCTTTCCTGCAGGCAGCTAAGGAGAAGATCGCGCCAAGGGTGACTTTGAATGCAGTGCTAATGAAAACACAGGGAAATTATTAGGCACAAACAATACACTGAGGAAAGAATTATCATCCAATGAGGCTCCGAATAAGAGTGTGTCCGTGTGTTGACAACATGTCCCAGATGGAATATGCTGCTTGACCTCTAATCCAGTCTCATTCAGCCTCCCACTTTACATACAGCTTCATCACACACACACACACAAACACAATCTATAACCATGCCATATACATGTAATCCCGCCCATGCGGCACATGGTACGATGGCAGTGGAGCAATGTGTAAAGAGGCTTTCCATTAAACCGCTAAGGGGGAGGATTGGCTGATGCTCTGCATATAGTTGCCGTCTGTTCAGCGCGCAACATGCCACACACAATCTGTTTGTCTTAATCAAGGCACTGGACGTGCCTTGCTAGCCGGTCGACTCACGACTCCACAGATTGCTTCATGTGTTGTGTTTGTTTGACGTTTTTTATTTATTTATTTGTTTACAGGAAAACCCTCCAACGTAAACCTTGTGAGACCATCCCGATCTCGCAAGTTCACATTCTGTTTCTCTCAGAAGATCGGTCTGGCCTCCATCCCGTTGAAAGCCTTTTTCCATACATTGAAAAACGTGATGACCAATCAGCACTCAGGGATAGGGAGTTTCAGGTCTTCCCGAAGAAGGAGTGTCACAGTATGCCGATAATAAAAAAATAATAATGGCGGCGCCCGAAGAAAGTGTAGCAATCAAAACAAATTTTATCCGGAATAGACTGAATAGTATTGTTTGAAGAGTGATGTTAAAAGGTGAACATTATAATATGGACCGGATTCGGCATAGGTGAATTGCTGCCCAGCCAAGGCCAGACTGATATTCATTGTGTAACACAAACATGAATACCAGAATGGTCTCACAAAGCTACTGTTATGTACCCATGAGCAATGAACGATGCACATATGCGTCCGCTCATCTGAGGTCTTTTTTTTTAAATGGCTGCGCTTGTGAGTTTTGTCACAGCGTAGGATTGGCAGCCCTGTAAGTGGCACAGGTCCGGGAGTGCTGGCTCAGTGTGCTGAATCACAATCCCTCATCGTCCTCATGACGATCACGAAGGCTGAGTCACAGGTGAGACGGCTGGGGTCCTCTGTTGCCAAAGGTACGGATTCATGAAAAATTCATAAACAAACTAATCCCTCCTTCTTCCTTATTGCTAAACTTTGGGTAAATTTAGCATAAAGAGCACACACATGCAAACACAAAGCTATGTGTATGGGTCACTTAAAAGCCAGGAACAGTTAAGTCATAGCAACAGAGAGCTTGGGATAGATAAAGAGTGAGATTAGAAAAGCAATAGAGAGAATGAAAAAGGGAGATCCTTGAGGTGTGACAGGTAGCAGCAGTCCAAGTGGCTAAAACAAACAATAAAAAGAATTAGCAAGTGAAAATACTCACAGCCGATTCCCCCAATGCCCCTCATTACCATAACACGACCTGGTGAGGACAGTAAGCCAAAGCACACAGATATTCGGATGTTATGATCCACTTATTCTCTTAGCTCTTATCCACACAGAAGAAGACGCTATTGACCTTTCTCCCTGCGCCTGGTTTAAGTCCCAGCCAGGCAGTGTTGGCAGAGTTGGCCCCAAGACATTAACTCTGAGGGTAGAGAGACGACTTACACAATCCATTGCAGACGAACAGTAACATTTCCACGGTAACGTCGAGTGTATTCAACAGACATTAAGACATGATGCGAGCTGACAGCACAACTCAACGTCTTGCCAATAACACAAACACACACCGCACAACAAACAGAAACAGAGCTCTCCATCACCTTATAGTAACTTCTGATGTTTCCGCCCTGAGATTTCAAGGGCCTAGTTTATCTCATCACATGCTCTGCATTCGTCGACGTGACGCCAGCCGTGATTCCCCAGAGGGGAGTCGCACGCACGCCTGTCGGAAGCCGGCGAAGTAGGAGGAGGTGGTATTAGGGTCGTGATTAAAAGATGTCTCGTTATTATTATTACTACCACCATCTTCTCCTCGCGCCCGACCATCCTCGCCGGGAAGAGAGACGCCGAGCTCCAGACAGCCCAGGAATTACAAGTTCAGACGCACACGGCAAGAGACAGCGACACATTCCGACGTGCAGGCCTATAAGGCACGTTTCAAACGCTAGCTTTGTTATGCTTATTTTTGTCAAGTGAAGGTAAATTCTCACTAAATTGAACTGCACACACACACACACACACACACACACACACACACACACACACACACACACACACACACACACACACACACACACACACACAGAACAAAACATGCAAATCAACCACGACAAGGTGCCCGGGTGTGATAAATAAACCTGGAAGAAATATTAGTAAAATTCAAACGTGTTGCTTAATTATTCAGCCCACCTCGGGGGGGATGTGACAGGTGGGGCGGGTAAAGGGGGCTGGGTAGAGGGGGGTGGGGGGTTGATTCCTTCCACCTCGAGCAGCCAGCCACAAGAGACACGAAGAGGAGACATGGAGAGACAGAACGCAACTACTTCTCCTCCTCCTCCTCCTCCTCCTCCTCCTCCTCCTCATCACTCCTCTCACGCTCTGCCGGCAGGGAGGTGCATAGTGATGTCATTAACAGAGGAAGAATTCACGTGGTGTAGTGGAGAGAGCCTTCAAAACACATTGTTTTCTGTAACACTTTACGATAAGACATTAATTAACATTAGTTAATGCAGTAAAAAGCATTATTATATAGCATCTATTAAATCATGATAGATAAAAAATGAATACCTTAGTTTACATGAACACCATTGCCTTTGTTAACATGAATACCATTCGTAAACTTGAACACCATTAGTAAATGATTACTAGACCAATAGTTAACTGTGAAACTCGGAAACCATCGGCTATCGCCTGATGATGATTTACCTCTGCGGACAACGGGGCAATATTTCTGGGAATCCGGTGTAGCATGATAACGGATAACACATATACGGGCCAAGCATTCCTCTTCTGTGTGCTGGTCATAGTTTTCGGTATTTATATAGGTGTTTTAGGTCAAGACGACATTTCGGGTAATCTCTATAAACAAATATAAAAGCCAAATAAAAAACCGAATCGTCGTCAGACGATAGCCGATGGGTTCCGAGATTGTTGCTCTCCACACAGACTATATACCTGCAAGCAACCAAAGCCCACCCAATCGTGATTGGTCATTACTACTCGGACTATAAACGGACTACAATCCGAAACCAGAAAGTTTACGATATCAAAATCTTGTCCCATTGCCTACAGATTCTGCATTCATATGGATCTGCATTCAGATATATTTATAGAGATTAGTTAACTGCGAATGAACTGTAAATGAATGCTTATTATTGCATCAACTAATGTTCATTAATCGTTGATTAATGTACCCTTATTATAAAGTGTTACCAAGATTTCTACACGGCAAATCCAAAAAGATCTTGTTATAACACTGGGCCGTAATACTGCAAGTCAACAATACCAACACCCCATCACAGCCCCAATCCAAAGATCCTTGATGATGCCCACAAATTGATGTGACGACTGGGATGTCTAATCCTACACTGACCTGATCCTAGACCACTCTTCACCTATTGACCAATCACATCTCTCATCAGTCGTGTCGTTATCTACTCACCTGAGGTTTGGTCTTGGTCTGAGGGGGGAGAAAGTTGAAGAAGATGCTAGCAGTGGGGAGATTTGGGGTAGCAGGATGTGTGTATGTATCTGTGTGTGTTTGTGTGTGGGGGGGGAAGGTATGATTGCCTACATGAGCATTGCATGGGGCTCCTCAGTTGGATGCCTCTCCCCCCCTCCCGTACTGTCACTTCTGATTATTTAGCTGGCGGTTGACATGTTGTGTGTGTGTGTGTGTGTGTGTGTGTGTGTGTGTGTGTGTGTGTGTGTGTGTGTGTGTGTGTGTGTGTGTGTGTGTGTGTGTGTGGCAGCACTCGTACATTATGGATGGAGAGGAGGAACATGGTGACAGCTGTAGCTCTCATGGAGTGGGGGGGGGTGTAGTGGGGAGATCTCGGTGAAGATGACGGGGAGGCAGTGTTTCAGGCATCGAGGTGACACAAGAATAAAAACACTTGCATGCGTCAACACACACACACACACACACACACACACGTATGAGTGAAAATGTGACTGAGGGAGGAGGTGACAAGGAAAGGATTCACACATTCTACAGTAGAGCTTGATTTCAATCACATTACAGTCTGTCTTTTCAATGTTCTATGCATCTTATAAGCTCGTCAAACCTTTTTAATGTTCAGATTGCAGTTTGACATCACACCTTAACCTCCTGGAGGGAAATCCGTCCAGGATTGCCCCCAACCACCTTGAACAGGAAACACTCAGAACAAGTCACACAACCCAGCTTGGTTAGAAAGAGGATGGCTAGATGTCGTGTCATACAGGAAAACATTCACATCAACCATCCACTTCTCAAGCGCCCCTACCACGCTCGGCGTCTCATCCACCAACCCCTCCCTCGGCTCAGTCTCCCTGTCACCTGCCTGTGGGGGGGGCTTAAACAGGGCGCGCCATTGTCAGAGTGTCTGAGGCCAGACAGGGGAGAGAGAGCTTAAAGGGCAACCTCCCCTCTGGCATAACCTGCAATTAGGGCCCCTAATGAGACCTGTGCACTCGCAGGTGTCTGCTAGAAGAATGAGAACAAAGGGAGGGAGGGAGGGTGGGAGGGAGGGAGGGAGGGAGGGAGGGAGGGAGGGAGGGAAAGAGAGGGAGGGAGGGAGCAGAGAGAAAGAGGAGGAGGGAGGAAAAGACAGGGGGAAGAGAGATAGAGGGAGAAAGTTAAAAAGTGAGGGAGGAAGAGAGAAAGGCGGGACAGCTAGAGAGAAAGAGTGAGGAAAAGAGAGAGGGGGGCAAGAAAGGAAAGAAATGTATGCCACAGAAAAAAAATTCTGTCTCCTGTCCCTTCAGTGGAGCAGTCTTCTGAATGTTCACAGGTGTAACACTTGTTTCTATAGTGTTACGGTACAGTTGCTCACCATGGTGACCTTGTTAGCAGCCTTACCATGTGAGATGTATGATACTGAATGTAAATTACAGCCTGTGATTGCATTAATAAGCATTGTAGCAGAGTGTGCCTGGAGATAATGATGAAACTGCGTCGTGTTTGTAGGCGTGCGCATACTGTATACCATCCACACACGCCCACAGCAGTCTAGGTGAAATCCCCACGTTTAAAAAGGTGCAGCTTGGGCAAAATACTACCTGTTTATGACAAACACACACACATCACACACACACACACACACACACACACACACACACACACACACACACACACACACACACACACACACACACACACACACACACACACACACACACACACACACACACACACACACACACACACACACACGAACACACACACACACACACACAAGCACCATGTTCAAAAACTCCTCCAACGCTCCACTTCCGGAGGAAGTGCACACACACAAACAGTAATTTGCACATACACACACACACAGGCATTGTGTGGTCGTTGAGAGGTTGTGCAGCGTGCTATTCTCCACAGATGGGTTCTTACATATCTGCAAGAGAACATCTCGACAGCTACTGAGGCGGTAGTCTCTGGTGGTGTCTGGCTCAAACCATTACCTTTGCCGCCTCTGAGTGCATGGCTGTGTGTGGTGTTAATCATAGGGTACGGACACACGGCGAGTCGCTCCATAAAGCCTGGTAAGAGGCTATGCTAGTAGGGAATGCTCTCTCTGCCCTGCTGGTGTTTTCAACATTTTGACCTCCATGTTTGTTTGTTTTCTCCCAGATGATGAGGAAACTGCTGCTTTAATCTTATAGGGACAGTTATGATACCAGGGAAATGTTGCAGAGGCAGGGGAAGGGGTGCACGCACGCAGACACGCACGCACACACACACACACACACACACAAATTGCCCAGTGAGTGCAATAAGTAATCCCCCTATAAACAGCCTCCAGCAGGAAGATGTCCTGAAACGTTCTCAGACAGTCGAGTCGGCGGCCGGACTAAAGAAGATATTAAGAAGCAGACAGCTCTGTCTGAGACATAAAACACCTGCTGTCCCAGCTACGATTAAGACATAAGGTCTCCTTCATAACGCATGCCACACATTCTGAATAGCCGCAGGTTATCTACTGTACGTTTCTACCATCTACTGTAGGTATCCCCGCATTGGAGCGAGCGGTACAGTGTAGCCGAGCTCATAAATAGTTAATCATATTCTGCCGCTTTAGTGCTGTTCTGTTTGGTTTGCCTCCCAGGAAACAAAGAGTGGGTTTACTGAAGTAAGAGAACAGAACAGGAATGGTCGTTCATTCTATCATGACTCAAAGAGAAAGGAAAAAACATGTTTCCCCCCCCCCCCCCCCCTTTCTCTAGTGGAATGACTAGAGTTGGTATTACTTAAAGCTATCCGACGGTATATGGCGCGCGACCCCCTTCCTATACACAACCTTTTAAACTCCAGCATCAGCTATTGTAATTAGCACTCTGGCAATCAATGCAAGATTATCAGCCTTATTGAGCAAGGGGAAAAACAACAAGGATCCATCGTACTAGCGTAGCCGCATTAGCAACGACGGCATCGTTAAAAGAGAGCGTGTGCTGCACTTTAAATTAGCATAAAGCTACTTGGTGGCTAATGAGGTTATGGTGGAGGTTAGGCCCGCTGTAGATAAGAGACTCAGGAACAAATAATCAGAGGATTGTATTAATGAGTCATAAACAATATTCCCAGATTTTAATATATTTTCTTTCTCTGCCCCCCGAACAACAGATAATAAGGATGCTAGCGAGGAGGACTTAGCGATGGTTAATATGGCGGTATTCACAACCTCTCTCTGACACACACACACACACACTTAAGGCCAGGATCTCAGGTATTTTTTACCCTTAGTGCAGAGCAAGCCAAGTGTACTGCCATGAATCTGGTGTTTATGGGTCGTCTGCAGAAAAGGATGGAGGAATTACAACATCTTCCCCTTTTTTTACTGCTTTATTGGACTTCCTTGCAGCGCTCAGCAACAGCTGACCCTGTGCGCAGTGTAAAGTAAGAAATAAAAAAAGGACTAATGAACTGCATAATCAAAGCCAGAGAGCAGCAGCGAATGTCTGGAATACATATCCGTCTGAATGAACGCTCCACCCTGCGTTCTTGTTGTGTAATAAAATACAGTCTCCCATTTTGGCTGCGTGTGTTGTTAATGCGGTACAAACCGCTCGCTTGTTATCACCGTTGATGACACAGTGGTGGTGGATGGTGAGTCTTGAGCAGAGATAAACAGAGAGAGAGAGAGAGAGATAAACAGAGACAGAGAGAGAGAGAGACAGAGAGAGAGAGAGAGAGAGAGAGAGAGAGAGAGAGAGAGAGAGAGAGAGAGAGAGAGAGAGACAGAGACAGAGACAGAGAGAGAGAGAGAGAGAGAGAGAGAGAGAGAGAGACAATGGGTGGTGGCGGTTTGCGGGTAAGTGAGACAGAGCCAGGGAGCGGCAGGAATAAGATTAGGTACGATTGAGAGCAGAAAATATAAAAAAAACGGAGAAAGAAATGTTGAAAGCTTGAAACAGATAGTGTGCTTTGAGAGGCAGATAAAAAGAAGATGGACAGAGGGGAGAGAGATTGAGCGATAGTATATATAATGCCTTATTTGCATTAAACTCAGACTGACTGTACACCCAAACAAGCGCATCTCCGTACCAACAAGGAGGTGTCCAATTTAGCTTCCTGCTCAACTGATGAGTAATCATGGATCCCTTAAAGTGACGTTGCTAATATTCCTAGGTCTACATTATCCCACATTTGAATAATCCTACTTCTTTTTTCAGTTTCAACCCTCTTTGTATTTGGTATTATTAAAGTGTGCTCCTCAGTATGAAGAGACACTATCACGGCATACAGTGGGATGTATACACTGACGTGAAGGAGAAGAAGATAAGGAGAGAGACAAAAGGAGGGTCAAGAGACAGTGAGTATTCATTGTGTGTGAATATGCCTACCGTCTTAGCACCGCGGTGCTACGAGTGTTATTCATGATGTTCGTGGGAATTAATTGACTAAGTGTAAATATTTTATAAACCCACTCTGCCCCTGCTCATGTTATGTAAGGTGCATTAACATCTGAGCAAAGCCCTGCCACACTCACAGAGATAGAGAGAGAGAGAGACACAGACAGACAGACAGACAGACAGACAGACAGACGATAAAGCCATTATCTTCCTCCGTGTGCCTCCTTTCATTTGCAATGCAAAATGCAATTTGACATCGAATGCAAATAGGCAAACACAACACAAATGCAATCAATAACTTCAACTTTATTTAACATTTTTTGGTTGTTGTTCCATCTGCTTGGGTGACACGCTAACAATCACATGACCACGGGTGTCATTGGAAAAGAAAGAAAATCACCGGAGACTGCATGCGTTTCCCTCCACAGGGTCTGTTCCGCTTAGTAGAAATACACACATATAAACTCAACTCAATTGGTTCACATGTACTGTGATTCTGGGCAGACTCCCGCGACTTCCCCCCCCCCCCCCCCCCCCCCCCCCCAATCCGATGATCCATCCACCCTGCGCTGAAATATAGGAAGGCCACAGTCTTCCCGGCCTGACGCCATGTATTCTACACACACAGAATACACACACACACACACACACACACACACTAAAACATTAATCTGCTGCTGTAACTGAACACCGCCACACGCTAGCCAAAGGTCGCCTGTACACACACACACACACACACACACACACACACACACACAGGAAGGTGTCTCGCTCATTAGAGGCCCTAGTGCAGAAATCAATGTCGAGCAGGCGCCCAGCTGGACGCACATAGGGGCCACGGAGGTCGAGAGCTGCAGCGCTGTCCACTCATGTTGGACATGATCCCTGGTGTGGTCGTGACATGCGCAACGACACTCACAACCAAACAGGCCATCAGCCCATTGACCCTATGTAGTGCTGGTCAACACGCTGTACTCATGGAGACATGCAGAGCTAGTTATTTTATGAGCTTTTGTGGAACCAAAAGCGCTTTACATGGAAGCAGTGTTTTTTTTCTTCCTCTCGCTGGCTTTCCCCTTGTTCTTTTGAAAGACACACACACACACACACACACACACACACACACACACACACACACACACACACACACACACACACACACACACACACACACACACACACACACAATCAGTCAGTAGTGTTTCCAGTTCCAACATTCCCCATTTTACAAGTCATCACACTTGTGTATCCAGGGAGCCCACCCTCCCATGCCCCCCCACCATCAGCACCCCCAGTAGCAGCAGGCCAACGGCAGGCCAGACCGACTGTGGCTCCATCTCTAGGGCACATCACAGGAAAGTGCTGCCTCCTCAGGAATAATGCAGTGCTGGTTTAGCAGGGGATTTTGCAATAGCTTTAACTGTAGCTTTAGCCTGGAGCCATGGCCGGAGCTGTAGATGCTGCTCTATGATGAGGATTTATTAGGATTGGCACCGAGAGGCTGTACAGGCCCCTGCCTCTCTGACATGATTCCAGCAGTAATAAATCAATCAATAAATCAAGTAACTATTATCAGAATTCCTTCTATCATTAACCTTTATTTTACTAAAATACCACAGGACTTTGACTGGCAGTTCTACCAAGGCAATAGGGATTTTGATAAAAGGCAGTATTGTATTTTCAGATTGTGTTATAAGTTCCATCAGCGATGGGCTTCCTGACTGACTGAGCCACGCGTGGGATCTCCTGGCCTGCTTCTGAATCATTTACTCTAGAGCTTGGGCAGCTCTGCTAACGGGCTTCAGGCCAAGCAGCTAAACACTACAATGGACGTTTTTACTGGCCCGATCGGAGTGGAGAAACAAAACAAGTACATCATATCAGTGACAAGATAGGATCAGAATGATGTAGGCTATCCATCAGAGCGAAGAAAGAGTGTGTTGGCTGCTAAAAGAGGTTGTTGAAGTATCTTCACATTCAGACAATAACAGCCTAAAGGTATAATCTTGTCGCATACATCATGAAATGACACATAGGCCTGTGCTGATATTGTTTCATAATGGGGTGTTTCAGTATAAGTAATGACAGTGTGCCATGATTATCCATTATTGTGGTAGGCGAACAACAAAACATTAAAATTCATGTGTACATGAAATTGATGGATAAATATATAACTAAAGCTCTAAAATCTAAAGATGGGGTCCAATATGCCCCTACATTACATATGTGGCCCCTCCTTTGCATCTGTGTCTTCAGAAATCTCTCTCTTCCTTCCCCCCCCCCCCCCCCCCCCCCCCCCCAGATATAGGCAACACACATTGATCAATGACGAGTGAGGGGTCGCCTGTGAAGCAGGTTATTTCCCTAGGCCCCTAAGAAGAGGAGGAGGCTCATCCATTAAGTAAAAAAGACCACAAATCTGAAGGGCCACGCTGTCGGCATTGTGACAAATTGGCCGGGGAGTGGACACACTGGTTGGGGGGGGGGGGGGTTAGTTGTTGGCGCCAAATAAACATTGACGTTAGAGGTCCCAGTCGATCACTTCTTTATCTCCTTGGTGGTGAGGAGGACATAGGCCAACTGCTATTGCATATAGCCGTGAATCTGGTGTGCTTTTCAGGCCTGACGTTTTGACTTTGCATTGGGAGTTGGTTTGTTGTATAATGACCATGGTGTACATTTCCCTGACATGTGAGTCCTAATTGAAGCAAGATCCACTGTGCATGCTAATCCTTTATTGATCAGTTGGATTTAAAACGGTGGTTGTTTTTGGATTATCCTCTTAATGTTTGTATTTTATCATTATTATATTGTTGTTTAAACTTGCATCTATTGTCCTTTCAATTAACATCATCTCAGTTTATTCTTTCTTCTCATTGTATATCCTTACATGCCACCTGCTGGATGAAATGGGAACTAATGAAGGACGTCCAGGCCTACCCCTGTAACAGGTTAATATTTTTGAATGAGTTATATTACAAAATAAGAGTTTTAAACATTTTGCAGCTGGATAAGGAAACGGCTGTGGATGATTATCTGATGAATTATTGTTTTGGGAACACTTTATTAAATGATCTTGGGTGTACTATGTCCTCTTATTGTATCAGACAAGTGGATACCATAATAAGCAGTACGCAACAATGACAATGCTGCATCAAACTAACGTCAAACTACAGTCTTTATCCGTGTTATGAATCTGCACTGTAGAAACTACTCTACATATCTGGAAGCCAGACCGAGGTCAGCACAACACATACCGAAGGAATAAGGCGTTCTCGGGATTTGCAAGACACAGTAATACTGCAAAGGAGAGAGAGAAACATACACATCTCCCACATGTTAAGGAATTCCTCCACACTTAAAAACACAGAGCCTTGGACGCCCCTGCAATGGTTGAAACTGAAAAGAAAAACTGGGAAAGAGTGAAGAGGAATAAAAGTTAATGGGTAACACTTAATACGGCTAAATGAATTAACATTAGTAAATGCAGTAATATGCATGAACTAACAATAACGAACAATTAATTAACAGTTAACTAATGGTCTCATTTACTAGTGGTGTTATATAATAATGATATAATAATGCTTATTACTGTATTAACAAATGTTCATGAATGGTTAATTAATGTAGAGTTATTGTAAAGTGTTAGCAGTTCATGTAGTAGTGAATAAGCCATCATATCGACGGCTTATTCTCTGTTGCTCATAAAATGCAAGGATTTATGCTACTACATTGGGCCTTCGGTTAAACAATGGTGCTTTATAAGAGTTATAATGTATCTTCTTTATCCGTTTACTTGATCTGTTTCTGTTCACCAGTTTATTGTTGAGAATATTCCTCAAGGTTGTAGTGTTTTCTATGTAATGCGCTGCTCAGCAGAAACTATACAAGGGATTAAGCTCTAATCCAATTAAGATGCTTCTAATTTGATGCAGGTGGGGTGCAATTAGCCCCACACATGATTAAGAAGGAGCTGGGCTCTACTTGAGCTAATGAACAATTATGAACATATGATGTGCTTACACCATTTTTTTCTATCCATTTTGGGGAATTTGATTTATTCATGTGTTTAGCTGGGATATTCTGAGATGCTATTGTCTGTAATGCGATTCAAAGTCTGCCATTCTCAAGGTTGAGGCTCTCTAACCGTACACTAACTCTAAGCTTATATAATATATATTATAGAGATTCAAATATATACAATTATTAATATATCACAGCATTATTGTACTAAAGTAATAGTAAAAGTAACTATGGATTATAATATATTATACATTATCATTACATGCTAAAAAATGCTACACTCACACATACATAAAATCCACAACACAGACAACCCACAGAGGTTGACTGAACTGAAGAAAGTTGCCAGAGCATCGGTAAGCCATGCCGCCAAGAGTGAGGTGAGGAAGCAGGGAGGGAGAGAGCGAGACGATGAGAGGAGCATGTCAGGTCACAGCTCCCGTTGTCTGCCCTCAGCCGAGGCTCTATTCTTCTCTGGCAGATTGCAATTTATATTTCAAGTTAACCTCCATCCCTCCTGGCCCACCCGACCACAGGACTCCACTCAGGATACCTTGACTGGAGCAAAAGCGGCTCCAAAATGACTCCAATGACGATTATATAGTGTAATAACACAATTACCGGCCGTAGGGGGAGGTGGGAGCGGGCTGCTACAACAGTACATTAGCCTGCTTTCACCGTGAAGGCCCGGGTACAGCGCAATCCTGTTTTCCAGCCCCAGAGTCTCCACACTCTCTGAGATATGTGTTAGAGGGAGAGAAATAAAGCCATACCAAACCACCAGGCCTCTTTGAGAAGGGAGAAATCAAAATGCTTCCTATTCTGAACGTTTCGATGACCGCTTAGGGTGGTTGTGAGAAAAACAGGTTGTTTCAGGGGTTGCATGCTCACATCACTGTCAAATCAGGGCAGGATAATGGAGTGGCTGGCCCGAATAGCATTGGGTTTGATCCCCAATGTCTGCAGCCTATATACCTGCAGGCATTTGTTGAGCAAGATAACCCCCTACCTGCTCCTTAAATGACATGTATCTGAAAGTTAGTTTGCACATAAGAGTAAGAACATGAGGTGAAGGTTTCTATGTGCTCAATGGGTGTACAAGTAAAGCGTTTCAATGCAACAGAAAGTACCAAGACAGGATTGACATAGTTGTTGGTGCTTCTTACGTCATCATTTGTTACGCTATGGGTCCAGACCTTATACACCCGTGGTCCTGACTTCTGAATGCAGTCCAGTGACAACATTAGTTAACCACACACACACACACACACACACACACACACACACACACACACACACACACACACACACACACACACACACACACACACACACACACACACACACACACACACACACACACACACACACACACGCACACACACACACACACACTCAGCTTTTACTTCTCTTGAGCTTTCTTAACAGTCTATAATTCCAACGCTTTCGCAAATCGGATAAAAGAATGGCACAGCGAGTGCATACACCGTTGTACGCCTCGTCCATTACGAGGGGAGAACTAGAAGGTATATTGGACGTGGCAGTTCAACTTTGTCCGCTGTGATTGTCTCTATTCATTAAATCGCGGGGGGTATGATGTCTGCGGCGACCTCGAACAGTAAGCGCAGGCTGGCAGGCAGGCAGAGCGGCTGCCCTGCCTGGCCGTGAGCCGCGGTACACCGTGCGTAAAATCCAGCGGAATGAATGAACAGGTGCTACATGCGTGATTCCGTTGGTTTTTCTCCTGGAGGAAAATAAACACCGCGAATAGAATCACAGTGGCTTTCAGCTTGATACGTTGACCATAATTGAATACCATTGTATAAAAACGGGCAGAACGGTGATAGATTTCCAGCTGCAATAGATTGTTGGGTGAAGTGGGAAAATACAATTTGTCAAAGCAAAGTAATAAATCATATAGGCCTAGGCCTATTTGAACAGGCCTTAAGGCATGGGGAACATAAGCTCTTCGAACACGGTACCAATATTATTTATACGTTGAAATTAAAATTGCAGGTTACTTTAAAGCCAAGTGTAGAGCATCCGTACATGGATATTCAACACCAAGTAAGCTGGAATTCTAACCATTTTCTCTTGAGCCACATAATTGGAATTCATACCAAATTATGTGCATCAAAAATTGATTTAATTGCCTCTACCTCCCTCGTTATTCATTCATTTTCTTAGTATTTCCAGCACAGAAATCGGATAATTGCTATTTGAAAGGCACAGTATTGTAACCAGGTCTTTCAAATAGGCCTAAATGTTGTTCTTTAATTTGGGTTTAATGGCACTCTATTTGTAACGACATTCACTAGTAGCTTCTGTTTACCTTGGTAGGAAGTAGGGACCTCCGTGGGGGCCTTAAACCCCCACAACCATTAAGCCCTAATCTACGCTCTCGGCTGCTTTAGTTTGGTGAAGAGGATTAATAGAGGTTGTTTTTTTTTGCACTGTTTGTGTTCTTATATACAGTAACAGTTCCCTGACTCTTGTTGGGTTCCTTCCCAGACTCTCGTAATGTAGGTGAACTGACTGAAGATAAAAATAAATAAATAAAAGCTCAAAACACAATGATCTGCTGTGACCTGGGTCGCTGCAGGACGGAGTGGAGAACGTCTTTTTTCTAGGCTCATCATTTCACAAATCTTCATGTGGTTCAGGAGTTAGCTCGGAAAAAACTGTGATTGGAGTGGTTCTGAAATATGAAAACACAAGAAAGCCCAGTGGTCACTGGAATGTGTGGTTGCCAGCTGCAAACGTGGTGTGATCATCAAGGTTTCAATCTGATGGGAGGCAATTATACAGGATTTCAAAAGTGTGCTGGTGAGTCAGTCTGCAATTATTTCAAATTGGATAAGATGGATTGAGGCTACATGAATCCACTTCAAAGACATAATAAGAGTGTACCTTTTTTCATGAAAGAACATGGAAGAACATGTCTATTGCTATAACAGTATTCTTTTTAGAGCAAAAGGCACAGTTTTTCAGAGTAAGAGTTCAATTTGCCAATGAGGATCTACTGAATTCCCAGTGTTTTAGTTTTAGGTGAAATAATAGCTCCACAATAAACCAATCAATACATCCATTATACTGTTATACTATCAGTGTGTAGTATTAAATCACTGTTATACTGTCAGTGTATCAAGCCCTCCGGAAGGTCTTAAAGCCCAGCAGATCAAAATTATCTTAAGGAGATTAAATGCAATAAAGGAGAGTTGAGTCAAAAGTAGTGCAGGTCGGGTCAGACTAAACACACAGAATGAGAAGGTGTGAAAATCACTTTCAACTGGGGTATATGAGAAAGTCTGGAACGAAATAAAGATCATATCAAGGTTTATTTTAACTGAGTGATGACCATGTCTCGACAGCTCTGCATTATCAACAGTGGGTTTGTTGGAGAGCAATAATAGACTGTAGAGAAGGTTAATGGGGTGCTACAAAGGATGACATTGAACAACATGAGCAATCCTACCCTGCAACCCCACCCCAAACTATGGCCTATGGAAGTCATCATCATCATCATCATCATCATCTAACCAAAGGAGCCCCATTCACCTGAATCTCCAGCAAAGTGTAAAGCGCAGACCAACCCCTCTGAAGTTCCCCTTCCAACCGAACAGAGGACCTCATAGTGGTGCTGGCTAGCTCAAATGGTGACAACACTAACCACGGGTTAGGGGTTGGATTCCAGCCCCTGCTAAGAATGCATGCATACATGCATGCATGTCCACCCAATGGCGTGTGTTTATGTTTATGTTGGTGTCCTGCCGCTGTTTCACCTGGTCCATGTCTTCCAGAAATAATGCACTAGAGGGCAGTACTGCAAAACTCTACACTGAACTACACAAGAACAAGACATTTACGACATCCGCTTTGCCTCTCGCCTTTATTTACGTTACGGTGCCACTGTCCGATTAGCCAATGGCTTAGAAAGCATCACGAGCGTTTGCTTTTTCTTTATTTTCCTTTTAATTTCATTTCTGGGGGTATACGGTTTATGAGATGGCGATCACCGGCTTACAATGAAACTCCGGGCTCAATATGACGGGTAACGCTAAGCTTTTAAAACGCAAATGTTGAACAGCTGTGACGTTGGCTAGCATAACTAGTAAACAAGCCTACACAAGCTCGCATAGATCTTTCTTAACGATAACCCATCGCAGGTCTAGCTTTGCGAATCGAAACGCGTTAGAGTGTTTAATGCTAACGTTATTCATATTGCATTGTACACAATAACCCACTTGTCGTCACCTGTGTCACAGTATTATTGTTTCGAAGCAAGAAACGAAAGCTTAAATACGTTGCACTGACTAAAGTCATACATTGATAAAGATATCCGACCACGAACAATGGACGTGAAGTATTGCCTTCACCTAATGGTCTTAATGACAAATGATACCGATTTTGAGCTAAAGATACGTACATACTGCTTAAGTGAGGCTGACCCAAATGAGATATGTACATGTCATCTCTGGATTCAAGTTTCACTTTCTTCTTTGTCATGTTGTTCCACAAAGCTGTGATAGTAGAAGAGCATCAAAACTGAAGGAGTCCCTGACTGTAATGCAGCCCAATTCAAACGAGCGAGATGACCCCGCAGGAAACAGTTTGTCGCTGAATCTGCAACCAGAACATCTTACTAAAACACAGACCCCCACCGGAGCTCCGGCCCTTCCTGAGAGCGGAGAGGTGCGGGTACACATGACCGGCGAATCCAGGGAGACCAGTGCAGGAGGGCCATCATCTCGGAGGTCCAGAGCAAGCTCCCACAGTCACTCCAATTCACATGGACACAGCAGGGCCCAGCACCCCTCGCATACACATGAGCCAGAGCCTGCGGAGTCTGACATGGACTCAGGAGAAACCAGCTCCTCCTTCTCGGAGCTCCGCTACCTCTACCACTGGATCCAAAAGAGTCTTCCTTTTCTAGTCATCCTCGGTTCCAAGTTGGTCATACAACATGCTCTGGGTAAGATCTTGCCAAGAAAAGCTGCATCGCTTAAGCTGCGCTCAACAACAAGAGATGGTTGTCTCAAATGTTCTCCTCTACGTGTTGCAGGTTTGGCAGTAGGCGTTGGCCTCTTCATGACTTTTCTGTATGTGAATAAAAGCCTTCAAACCCAGGTCTTTCTTCAGGTGAGTAGCCAAAAGCATAATAACACCTCATATATTTTAATAGCTGTATCTTGTGTATGGATCATTCAATGTAGTGGCTCTGGTGTCCTGCGCAGGATCGTCACTCCAAGCTGCAGTGTGTGTGGCTGCTGTTGTTCATGACCTTGTCCACCTCCCTTCTGTACTACACCTTCCTCCCAGAGAGCCTTCACTACTGGTAGGACGCTTGTCTTCTTATCTCAGACCAGACAAGAAAGTACATGATTATTGATACACGGCTAGGCTGAACGAGAACTCATCGTTGTCCCGTTTGTCTTTGATTGGCAGCATATCAATGAATTATGATTAATATAATCATCAAAATAGAAGTGAAAACTTGTTTTATGTACAGTATAATCGTATCTCATTATCATATGTTGCATTTCTTGATTGTAAAACAATGACACGATGTTGGTGGGTTTTAAACATGACTTTCTGAAAGCCTGATCCCAAATTTACACCCACTGCATCCAGCCTCATCTTCATGGCCCCAAGCATCGAGCCCCTGGGGTTCTGGGAGGTGCTGTGGACCGTCGGTGTCACCAACTTCATCATCAAGTTCCTCATGATGGGAACCAAGTGCCTTATTCTGCTGCCACCCTCCTCGCTGCTTTCCTTCAGAAGCCAGGTAGAGTCAGGCTCGAAACACACACACCATCAAAGCAAACAATCCAAGTGGCACCTCGTCGCTCAAAGCAAATCGTTGACGAGTGCAGGCTCGTTCTTTATTTGATCAGTGCTCATGAGTCACTGCACATGAAAACACAAAAGGACGGAACTATGAAAAACATAACACACAAGACAAGTATGGTGGTGTTGTTCCTGTAAGGGGCCACTCTGTACACATTGGTAACACTTTACAGTAAGGGTACATTCATTAAACGTGTATTAAAATTAGTTAATGAGTAATAAGTATTAACTAACAGTTAACTTATGGTCTAGTAATCATTTTCTAAAGGTGTTAATGTTTACTAAAGGTGTTCATGTTAACGAAGGTATTCATTAATACATTATTTACTAGCGTTAGGGTTATGTTTTTCTATTGTAGTTCAGTTCTTGTTAGTCAAAGTTACTCTGGTTGCACTGGCACACCATCTCCAATCCTTTCATTTAGTGTTTTTTCTTTTTCAGGACTGACCCTAATCCTTACCCACAAATGCTTATTACTGCATTACTTATGTTAATTAATGTACCCTTATTGTAAAGTGTTACTTAGATGTTCAGAGGGAAAGATTAAAAATGTATTGGATTTCCTGACCATGAAAGATCTCCATCATTCTACTGCAGTGGTAAAGGCTGAATTCCATTAGACATTCCATTATCTGCTTTTGTTTCCACTGTAGTAAGAGAGTGGCCTAAAGTGGCCACCATAGCAGCATCAGACTGAGGGTGCATACTGTGTCTTAAGGCATGCGGCCATAAAGAACATCAGAAGGCTCGCCGTTAACAACACCAAAGCAGCTCAGCTGCATCATTTCCAAACTGCTTCTTTTCCTCTGCTCGACCACTAGCTGCTCCTGCTTGTCTCCTCCAGAGCAAAGTGCATGAGGCCACTGGAAGCAGGGTATAATACATAGTTTTGTAACATAGCCACTGTGTTATCTGTTAGCACCATGCTTACTGTGTTGTGCTAATCCGCATGGTGTTCCTCCAGGGCCGGTGGCTAATGCTGACAGAGGAGCTAGGCCAGCTGTACCAGGCCCTGGCCCCGGTACCCCCGTGGTTCCGCTACCTGGTCACCTACCAGGAGGTGGACGGCACCACAGGCCTCACCCTGGGGGTCCTGCTGGCTCTAGTCTACCTCATAATGAAGGTGACCCTACTGCTGTTTGATCTTCATCAGCCCACCTGAGGCTTTCTGCTCTTTCATTGTTGCTTCAGAATATGGTTTCAGCATGTATGGTTTAACAGTGGTTTGGTTTTGTTTGTCCCTTTTGCAGCTTTTAGGGTTGTACAGTCAGTGGACAGCCTTCACCAAGACTGTGAGGATATTTCTCAAGGGCGAGGTACATTTGAGAACAGACTCTTCTATTGCGTTAAAGGGAGCATAACCAGACCAAAAGCCACCAGTTATAAAACTGAAGTGGTTCTGCTTTGTTTCTCAAACTCCATGCTACAATCATATTGGTATTAGTCTTAACGTTTTAAATGTTTTTTTTTCCTTTGTTTATATTTTTTATACGTTTTAGCAGAATCATGTATACCATAAATTATTAACATATATACTTCACTCACTGTACTTTTTAGGGAATCGTGTGTTGGCCAATCAGAAGTGAGCATGATTGTAACTTGTTCTGTTGTGTCAGCATACGGGGATGCCGGCCAGCAGGAGTCAGTGTAGCGAGGCGGGAGACGTCTGTCCCATCTGCCAGGGAGAGTACCGGGACCCTCGCTCACTGGTCTGCCAGGTACGTGTTACAACTACTACCTGTTCATGGCCAAATGAATTCATATTGACAGTGATTGATCTACACTTTTCGCACTAATAATTCAAAGCACAGGAGATAACTTTTTTATTTTTGATGGCATGCATAATGACCATACGGACGCATCTAGGCGTTCGGCCAAATGCCGTTTAAAAGTTATGAAAGATTGGCTTTACAACCAGAATACCATGTTCATAACTATTTCAAGTTGAGTATGAAATTGTGATTATATTTCCATGCTTAACCCACTTGGAGTACCTTTACACTCAGGGAAATGTCCCCTTAACCCAAAAGAGATTTAAGAAATTATTTAACAGAATTAATTAGGCAATGATGGACATTGTGATGGACAAATTAAAAACCAAACCCTTCGCCCTGCTTAAATGCTCTGTATCACTTGTCTTACTGTGTGTGTGTGTTGCAGCATGTGTTCTGTGATGAGTGCATCGCACTGTGGTTCAACCGGGAGAAGAGCTGCCCACTGTGTCGCACCGTGGTCACAGAGAAGGTGTACAAGTGGAGGGACGGAGCCACCTCTCCTCACCTGCAAATATATTGACTCCTCCCCCAGGGCGGAGACACACGCTTTTTAAACCATCCAACATAGTTATCGATGTGTGTGTGTGTGTATTTTGAATGTGTGTTTGGTGCGTGAGCTTTTATGGCTGACAATAGACCCTTTCTCCAGAGGCGGTGTTGTAGGATAAACACAGATGTCGCTTATTACACTAATTTGGGGTAAGCTACTTTTATGTATCAGGGTACGGGAAGTAGACTTTTCACTAGTTCAGTCTACGACCTGTGCCATGATACATAAAAAAATGCAGACCCATGATTAGTGTTATGAGCGACACCTGTGTTTATCCTATGACAGCGCCTCTGAAAAGAGGCTATACCCACTGACTAACTGAGGTCTTCACTGTGTATCTTGGGAGGGAGGGCGGGGGGGGGGGCCTTGTGGCCAGGCACAATAAGGGTTTGTGTTTTGTATTCCCCCCTGTCTCAATGTGGTTTTCTCCAACATTGTGTTTGGATTTTCCTTTCCTCCATTTAGAAATGTCTACCATTTCACAAGTTTTTATTATTTGTATGTAAAGGGTCAATAATGTTGGACACATTCTAAAGTGTTGACTTTTTTTTATTTTGGCACATATTATGGGTTATATTTACTCCCGCCCACCATTTTATTTTGAAGAAGTAATCTCTTTTCCCCCATTTACATTTGTGGCGATTTAATCATAATTTTCTATGACAGAATTAACAATGTTTTGCTTCATGGCAGGAGAGCATCCACACTTGTTAGCACATCAGATGTGTCCAGCGGGAACTCAGAATGTAGTAAAATATAAATATATATATATACTGTATATAGTACATACACTATAAGATTGGAATACGATTACTATGATCCCGATTAAGACCACCCACCCAAAAACAAGGAAGCTTATGTATAACTTTGATTCCCCTTTTCAAATCTTTTCACTTTTGCTTTCTTATTTCATACGATAATGAGACATTGAAATTAGTTTGATCCAAACATGAAACTATTTTTCTATAGATGTGATTTATAGCCTCCTTTTATTTCTAAAACCAAAGATTGTGAGCACCTACTATTTTATTACAGTAAAATACTGAACTGTGTCACTTTCCTTCTTTTTGTCTGTTTACAACCACACGCTACCTGATGAAAAGCTTGCAATTCAAGTTGTTTTATTTTATTTAAATTGTGATTCAGAGTGCTGGCTTGAGAGAAAATCTATACTTCCCATATCGTTGCCCTTGATCTATATTTTCATTAGGCCAGTACAATAGGCTACCATTTTACTTAAAAGTATTTGGCCGGTTTGTTAAGACTACAGGTTAATTATTGACATGGTCTATGTGGAGATTGTTAATCAGCGTGATTTATGTTCTCATGTAAGCGCATACGAACTGCCTTGGCTAGGTAGCTTCCTCCAATAGTGCCCACAAACGACCAAATCCACAAGTCTCGATTCTGTGTTTACACGCCACAGCGCATGCTCACAGACTTGTGAGGCTGCTATGGGAGCTGCTAAACACTAGTTTGGAATATAATCACTAGGTCACTTGATGGCCAGGCCAACTGCCCCATTTCGGAACACGTGATACGGCGAGAGGAGGGGACTTGAACAAAAATCATGGCTGATTTACATCTGGACATAGACAACATCAACAATTAACCTTTGGTCTTAAAAAACCAGCCAAATTCTTTAATGATGAATGATGATCAACGATGAATAACTTGTACCTAATTCCATATAACAGTCCCTAAAATAATCGAAATACAACAACTATAGCTATGTGGTGGGCAATACATAACTGTTCAAATAACTATACATGTTCTTTTAATCAGAGGCAAATAAGGAAATATAAAAACATCTTAAACGTTCACGTCTCCTACCCCACCAAAGTCCAAGATGAGTTGGAGAACCATGAATGGAAACTCAAAGTACTTAAATGTACAAGTTGCAAGTTGCTTTTCTTGTGCTTCTCTCCTCTCTTTATACCATCTTAACCCACCAATATGACAAACAAAAGAATGTAGACCGACAGATCAAGCTTCTTTGTGGACTTTGTGAAGAGACCAATAGGGGGCAGCATAGTGTCTCAATTATTTTCTTCCAAACTAACGCAACTTAGTATAAAAACAATGAGGTGTATAGCACACTGGACCAAAACAAATAAACAAAAACATTTTACAAAGTAGTGATGTCAAAAATACAGATTTTTCGATACATATCGATACTGAATATTTGAAACGTTTTCAATAATAATTCATCGCAGTATCGATACACCAGTTACCAGCTGCGCTTTCTCGCTCTCTCATCTCTCCGACAGCGAGTTGACAGACACACACACACAGAGCGCTACAGTGCCCACATAGCAACGCCTGCTCTCACTCACTCGCTCTTCGGTCTCTCGCAGTAATTCGGCACTAGTCTCAATCGCTCTGTGTGTGATGGTATTAGCCAAGAAAACAGCAGGAGTCCTGTTTGAAAGTACTTTGGCTTTGAGGCAAATTACCAAGGAAAGTCAAAAGACGCAGGTAAACCCATATGCAAGCGATGCTACAGAGACCAATTTCGCGAAGCATCTGAAGGACCGAAATGCGGACTTCTTTAAAGAATTTTGAGAGGCTGGTGAAGCACTAACCGTATCCGGGTAAACCCCCACGTTGCGAAGACGTTTTAAGGCATTTAAATGTATGAGAAATCATGTGACACAGCCCTAGAAAGATTAAATTCTCAACTTTTAGGCTATCATAACCATTGTTAGCGAAAGACAATTCCAACCCAAAGCAAAATAAGAACCATGTAACAAAAAGTTGTGTATTTCACAACTGCACATGCACAGCAATAGCGATCGTTTTCACGTAATTTGACCTACACAAACTATACGTTATATGAAAGCTGAGCCTCCACTGATTCCAAGAGTCCAAACCATATGACTGTGACTAAAACTCGCAACTAACAAATCAAGAATAAACGTCACTTTTTCTTTTTATAACCAAAAATGATGTCTTACCTTTGTTATTTTTGTCCTCAAAGTTGTTTGATCGCATAAAACCACCATAAACAGATAATCCAGTGTCCGGGCCCAATTTGGCAACTTAACATGACGTTAACAATCAATGACTAAGAGAGCGTTTCTGAGGAAATAGGTAAATTGCCTTCAATCAGAACAGATGCCCTTCATTGCTACCAGGTGGCCATATGGTGCAATTGGTGTATTTGCTCTGACCTTTCAATAGAGGGGTCAAGTGTCAAAATTGTACAATGGGTTCTCAAGATATCTACCCGTTTGTGTCTCATAAAGGTTGTATTGTACATTTTGCATTGGATTTATTGATTTATTGAGATTTCGCCTGAACCTACCTCTACTAAAACCTCTCTATCTTTGCTCTAGTTTACTTTATTGGCATCAGATATTGACCCAGGTACTCATGTTGTGCTATGGCCCTATAGCACTATAGGGCTACCAACTGATAATGCACGAGGTGGTATTCAATCTAAAATATGCAATTTATTTCAGGTGGAAATTAAATCTTCCACTTATGCTGTGTTCTAGCTTTATTCACTCTAACCAAGTAGTATCTACATTGAATAGTTCAGTTGCACAACAATCTTTCTTTTGGTACCATACTTCAAATTATCAAAATATATTTCTGCCGGATTTCTATGATCAGCAATGCAATAAGACACATTAGAATCGGTTTAACCTCGATTTGACTATTGATAAGTAAGGTAGGATAAAAGCGACTTAATTAACTACTCAGGCCATAACATTTTCCATGTATATTTCCTACAGCTAGGGAGCACTCAATTCATATTGGAAAATAAGGGTTTTAACTTTTTCATTTTATTTATGTACATGATGCAAATTAACATTTACCCCATGTCACAACCTTCAATTTCTCATGTAAGGGGTTCTCTGTAGACATTTTTGTGGTGGCAACTGAAATGCATTAGTTTGGTGACACCAGAATCCTTTCAACTCAACTTCTGGAGCAGTGTATGCACACTGTGTACAACAGTAAAGTACTCGGACTCTGAATACACAGAAAAACTCAATTATGGAGCCTTTCAGATAGTTGAAAAAACATTTTCAAAGCATTTTATATACCTTACTTTCTATGTTGTATTCAATAATCTTGAGGTTTCACATTCACTTTTTTGTACCTGCCATAACTTAACTTTATCTATTGTTAAAGCAACTTGAAATCAAAGCTTTTATTAAAAAGATATTCAAATGTACATTAAATAATAACATAAGACAGTGTCCAAAATTTGGAAAACAAAAAGCTGCACTCGAAGTTTCATTACATTGACAAAAATAATACAATTATTTGTATGACAATATAAAGGAACATAAATAGAGCCTTTTAGCAGATTTGTAAACATTCTGTGTACTATCATAGCGTACTATCGACATTGTTTGCATAGTGGAACTACGTAATGTATTGAAAACAACAACCGAGCCTATTAATATATATTTGTTATTAATGAGATGTGATAAATGATAGTGTGGTTGCTCATTCACTTGACATGGTAAGGTTTACTTGACAACGTAAAGTGTCGTAAAGGAAACCACCCCCCAAAAAACGATAACAAAACCTTTAAGACCAATATGTGGAACCTGTTGGTAAATTTAGAAGGTTCTAGATCAATCTAAAGGTTCCAACTGAAGGCATTTTTTCCAAAATAGACTCTCTTAAACCAAAACAATCAACTTTACGTTTTTCATTAGAGGAATGATTGACAGAATCAAGACGGGTGAGTAAATAACGTTAAATGGTCACAGCCATCTAGGGCTGCTGACCGGAGGCAAGTTGTATCAGTTTAAACAGTACCAACGATAAAAAGAAAAAAAAAACGATTTGTCTTTCACTACAGTGCTTTTGGTCAGTCAATCAAAATAGCCATTTTAATGTAACAAATAAGAATGTAAGCAGGTTACGTTTCCCCCCCCCCCCCCCCCCCCCCCCCCCCCCCCCAACAAAAGGTTAAAACAGCTTCACTTAGTTAAAGTGACCTTGCAATAACCTTATTTACATCTTGGTAGTTTGGGCCTGACCCCATAGTCTCAAATAGCAGCTTTAAAGTAAGTTAACAGTTTTATAAAACACATGCACTCCAACCAGGTTTGGTTAGACCGTGCAGTCCTCCCCACGATTGGTCCCTCTGTCCATTGAGACTTCTGTTAAATGCAATGCACAGTAGGCATCCACAGGGCAAACAGGCACACCGCAGAATACAACGGAATGGGTCTCCCAACTTGACGTAAGCATTCAAACGGAGAAACTAAAAACAATTATGTTTTTAGTTTCTCCGTTCTTCAGGAATACTCAGTGCGGGCAAGATATGTGACATTTTAAAGTGGGTTTACATTCACCACAAGCATGTGTTCAACTTCCACATGACTTCCACTGAGGATTTCTGGGGACAGCATTGAGTTGGGCCAGTGGTGCGTAAAGGCAACATTTCCATAATGACTCGGGATGGGAGTGATGCTTTCTGCTCAAATATCTCATCAGTCTATTCAGAGCCGCTTTCCAGCAATGCCCTCCCGCTAGTCCCCTGCTGTGTGTTCAAGTGTACAGGCATTATAAAAAGGCAATGTGATTTCCCCAACACAGAGGCATTAAGGGATGGCAGATTGAAAAACATGGGAGTACTACATTCGTTGAGGAATTGTCAACGTTTTCTACCTACGAGAGTTCATCATAAATGAACGCTTCTGTTATGGCCTTATAATGGATGGTGTGTTCATCACCCTCAACAGATTAACTACCGACCTTAGAATACACTCGGGGTTCAACACTGTAGTTTTGAAGTAATAGCACCAGTATAGAACAGCAGTAAGCCTGCACAGCATGCTAGAGACAAATAAGTCACTCTTATTGGCTCTCACAGCAGATAACCTGGCCAATGAGTTGGCTTGTCAGAAGAGCAAAACGTCCCTGTGACAGGTCCAACTCCTTGCAAAAAAAATATATTAGTGGGAAGGCGGGCACTCCCTGAAGAGGAGCTGGTGATTGGTGCGTATCCACAGCGGTCAATCAACTGTTTAACCATTTTGAATAAAAAACACAAAAGAAGGGGCCATCAGAAGAGTGCTAAGGTCCAGGGGGGGAAGGGCTAGCTAAAGTCATAAGTTCAAGCGCAGGTGTTCGGGTCGTTTGGAGTTCATGGGGTAGGCCTGCTTCTTAAAGGGGGTTGTGCAGCCGAAGCTGGCGGGCCGGCGGATGGGCAGCGGCGCCGACACCTCCGAGCTGCTGTTACCGCCCACGTCCATGTGCTCCACGCGGGCCGACACCAGGGGAGGGGGGCTTGACAGCAGGGGGGCCCGGTGCCAGATGTCCCCGTTGGCAAACTTGACAGGGCTGGGGGGTGAAGAGAGAGAGAGAGAGAACAGGACAGGAAAAAGTCAAGAGTTCAGAGCATGTCTTTCCCATTTGGCTATCAAGCAAACGCTTTTATCCAAAAACAACTGAGGCGGATTTACATTTTAGTAACTACAGAATAAATGTATGACCATATTTAAAATAAAACAACAACTGGAGAGGGCTATCAGAAACAGAAAGGTAGAGCAAGATAACTACCTGTTTCTTAATGGCACGCATCTCATAAATATGATTTCCCTTCAAATCGATAAATAAAGTGTCAAATGACGAAATAGCAGTAAAACGCAAATTGATTGTTACTGGAGACTTTTTAGTTATCCCTGGAAACTAAACCAACTCATTCATGCATTCTCCTTAGAACAATCAGTTAGTGGTCAGGAGGAATTCTGGAGAAACCAGACCATGGCCCTTACCTCACAGGTGTTCTGGGACTTCCTGGGAACTTGCGCGGCGAGCGGACCTTTGGTTCGAAGGAGAACTTCTCCTTTAGGTTTTCCAGAACGGAAGGAGCGACATACGTAAAACCCTGGGGGAACAAAAAACAAACCCAGCGGCCCACTGCTTTAGAAACCCCCATCTTTCCAAAAGCAGCCCACAGCTGATGATGAGCAATGCAATGCTGACTGGAGCCCCTTATACAACGCAGAGCTTCCAGGAAGGGCCCAGGGACCAGAACAGACATCAACCTTTTCTCGGAACAACCTACTCCATAAAGAAAGGGGATGGGGTGAAACAAGAAATCCACTCAATGTTTTATTAATGTTTTCGAAGGTCTAATCAAAACAAGGCAGTTTCAGCCTCGCTAGGGGACCCTTCTCATAGATTAATCTAACGATTTTATTGATTGATTAATCATTAAGTCTAATCAAATGTCATTGATAATAGCAAATGCTGTCACAAGTTACCAGAGTCCAAAGTGATGTCTTAAATGTTCTTGTTTTATCTGACAAGCAGCCATGAAAAATAAACAATTCCTTTTTATAATGATCCATGAACCAACTATTAGAATTGAACTGCAACATTAAGCAGCAAATGTTTATTATTTGTACTTGATAAATGACTTAATTAGGTATTCAGTGTATCTGTGGATACCTATTGTTATTGTCGTGGTTGGCTATTATTATTCTGGATTGGTAACGCCCACATCTCCGCGGTGCGGTAGTAATCAAACGTTTTCAAATTTGGGGGATTTATACATATCCCCGGTAAGCAGGTCTCAAAAAGGTCTGCTGCCATATTCTGCATAGGGGGCGCTATAACATTCGGTAAAAGTTAAACGATCAGCCCGTCCGCCCCTATGGATGAACATTTCTGAAACTTGGTGTACATGCCTTATGTCACATGCTGAACATGTTATCCTTTTGGGACCATAAAGTCCGTTAGGGTAGATTTTGCTGTACAGTGAACATTTCGTGAAACCTTCTTCTACAGAACCAGAGCTTCCCAAGAAAAACGGATTTCAGATTCATGATCTATGGGCTTGTCTGAGCTTAAATTTAAAAGGGATTTTTGATTGGGAAAAGAAATATGCAAATGATATAATATTATTATATCAGCCACAAGTTAGCTTCAGAAGGGAGCAGAAACTTTTGATGTCGATATCTCATTCCATGACGTCACAGTGTCAATTAAAGTGATTGCTCTTAAGCATTATGCACCAATTCGCCAGCAGGTGGCAGAATATCACACATAAACACATCTACTATGTAACCACTGTATGTGGCAAAATATCACACATAAACGGCATCTACTATGAAACCTGTGTGTGTGTGTGTGTGTGTGTGTGTGTGTGTGTGTGTGTGTGTGTGTGTGTGTGTGTGTGTGTGTGTGTGTGTGTGTGTGTGTGTGTGTGTGTGTGTGTGTGTGTGTGTGTGTGTGTGTGTGTGTGTGTGTGTGTGTGTCTCTTTCTATGTCTTTGTGTGTCTCTTTCTATGTCTTTGTGTGTCTCTTTCTATGTCTTTGTGTGTCTCTATCTATGTCTTTGTGTGTCTCTATCTGGTTCTTTATATTTGAAAATATAAAGAAATTCAAAATAGAATTGAATGCATTGGTTTGACGTTCGCCTATCCAAACCAAGGCGTCTCTACAATGCAGGCTGGGCCATAATGGGGTACACACATCATTTCTCAATGGTCCGTTTTGAAGGTGGCTCTTGACACTGTATACTTTAGAAACATGGTTGGTGATTATTTAGATGTGTTTACTTCCAGTAAACCAGTTTATAAGTCATACATCTGCCACGTATGGAAGACCGCTTCCTCTCAAAACATAGTGTGATTTGAACCCAGCAATACAAATGTCCATGTAGTGTAGTGTTATAGCTTCTGCCACACGGACGTAGGGTCGCCGGTTCGAGTCCGACCTCGACCATGCATTTTGTGAGACGTGGCGGTGATGAGTGACGACTACGCCAGCGATTCGCTCGAAAAGGGCGGCTGCTGGGAAAGGCGGTGCGTGGGCTGTGAATACCTTGTGTAACTGCTTGCAGTCCTAGTATTATTATTACTAAATTATCCAAATTAGATTTGATACATTTTCTGTCAATCGACTAATTGATTAATCGACTAATCATGCAGCGCTATCATCATGAACAAATGGACATGCACTCAGTGTCCACCAATATGTGTGGCATCAATTGAGTTCGGAACAAACTTTGAAGTTTGAATTTAAGCTGTATGCATTCTGCCAATAGGAATTAGAAAACAAATGTGGGCAACAATGGGGGGGGGGGGGGGGGGGGGAGTAGCTACCAGGAAGACTTGGTTGGCGCTCTCGCTGAGGGTGGAGTCATCGGGGCTGTCCACTGGGGGCTGGCTGGTGAACTTGGAGTCAAACTGGCTGACATCGTCTGCAGATTGCTGCCGGGGAGGAAGGAGACAGGCGGTTGGTAAGTAACTGTATTGATCCGAGTACTTACTGAGTTCAAGAATGATCCCTGGGGAAGGGATTGCGTAAACCAAAACTGTTGAGTACAGTGAAGAATACAGACAGGTAACAGCTAGAGATACTAATGACAATGTACGGTCATTCAGCAGATGCTCTAACTAGAAGCGACTTGAATTCGGATACATGTTATTATGGAGCAGGTAGGGGTGTCGGGAATCCTTTCCGAGAACGGTAGACGTTGGAAACCGAGGATCGAACCCAACCCAGCCAGTACCTTCCAGCTGGGACTCAAACACCCTAAACCACGACCCCTTTCCTACCCCAAAGCTTGAACGTAAATAAGATCGGTGTACAATACCCCTGGCTTGTTTCGATATCTCCGAGGGGGAACTATTAAAAGTAGGCCGGACTCACCAGAAAAGGTTTGAAGGGAGGCTCCACGTTGCGGGCCAGGAGCTCATCCCAGTTGACGTGGCGGAAGAAGGAGTGCGCCTGGGGGAGGACAGCCAAAGCAGCAAGGGGTTTAACGGGGCTTGAAAAGGGTTTTAATGGCCTTTGAGGAATGCTCTTTGAACCGAGGGCAAGGTAAAACAAGTCGGATAACTGCCACGTTCTGCAGGTCACGATAGATCGTGGGGCTTATTCTATTCTAAATGGCACTGAGAAAGGCTTTAGCGGTTCTTTCCAAAACAGCATGGTTTGTTTCATATGAGAAGTTTTGGAATCCCGTACCGTTTCTTGTTTGGTACGGTCGTTGAAAAGAACCAATGATGCCAATAAAAAATTAAACCATATACCGTATATATATATATATAAAAAAAATTTGGATGTATTCAAAAATGCCTATATGACATTCACACACAAAACGTGCAACAAATACCACACAAGTGCATCTGATGTTAGGAGAAATTATATGCGGGGGATGAAGGCGCTTGTGTTATATAGCATTAATCCATTTAACTCCGGATGGTGTTTTACCCCCAAGACCTCGCTCTCACCTGGACCTCAGAGGAGTCTCCGGGTCCTCCTCCCAGCCGCGCGGAGGCATTGCGTTTCAGCAGCTGTAGGAGAGAGAGGCATATGGGACTGAATGGGACTTCACATTAAGAGCGTTCCAGAGGAATGAGACTATGGTTACTATATTGTACTGGGGGGACTATTGAAAGGGGATTATTGTATGGTATTTCTTGTAAATGTTCTTTGCCTTACACTTTATGCAGTTAATATTTCAGAATCAGAAATACTTTATTGATCCCAAGGAGGACATTGGGTCATGTTACACTGGCTCCCATTCTACAATATAAATATATACAAGCATAGAAACATTTTAAGAAATAGAGAATAATTAATAAGTATGTTAAAATCTGTGTATAATACTACAATATAAAACAAAATAAGATAATCCTACAAAGTTATAACAATTCTACAATATATAACAGTGTAAATATAGTATTGTAAAGTTGAATTATTGCACAGAATATTTGCGATGTTAAGTCAGTAGTGCACTGTTGAAAATATAGATAAATGATGGGGTTATAGCTGTAAGTCCTAAATAGCTGTAAATAAGTCCATTAAACATTGTCTATTGACTCAGAGTATCTGACACTATCTAGAATCGAATATTTCATATCCATTCCAGCTCCTTTAGCTTTTTTCTTTATTAATGCTACTATGCATTTTTGTAGATGACACTCGCCATGCCAATGTACAGCATGACCATATTATTATAAGGACCATGATATAATGTCAATATACATTTGAACACTTTTGCTATTTTTTTTGGGAATATGACTATTATTGTGGAGAAATGGATTCTGGTGTTAAATATAAAAGGTCCTTTTACCCTTTTCAGCAGTTCCCTGGCCTCCTTAGTGAGGTAAGGCGGGAGGTTGAGTTTGCACTTCAAGATCTTGTCGATGGTCTTCTTTCGGTTTTCTCCCGTGAACGGTGGCTAAGTGGGGAGAAAGAAAAGTATACAATTAACCAACATATCTCAAACATAAACTAAGTTACAGCCGCAAAGAACAGTGAAAATGAAACAAGACAAATCAAAACATTTTGAATAAAGTGGAATATCCGCAATATAAATAAATAAAGCTATTTCCAAAAAAAAAAAATCGAATAGAACAAACCATGGAGAAGTTAAATTAAGAAAGAAAACATGTATTTGTAATACATTTGTATTATATTATAAATATAAATCACTGATCTTTCTGCTGGCAGGGGGTATACTTACAGCTCCAGTGAGCATGTCATACATGAGGGCCCCCAGGCTCCACCAGTCCACCGCCCGATTGTGGCCGCTCCGTGTCAGGATCTCTGGGGCCCTGGGGGAGGAGGAGCAGGAGGAGGGGACGAAGAGAGCAATGGTCATGTGATGTCGAATGTACAAGTGAAATACATTGCAGAGATTTAAGTGGGTTATTTCTGAAGGTCAGTTCAGAAATTTAGTTTGTATAGACGGCAGGAAAAAAACGAAATATGTTCAATAAAAAACATGAATAAGTCAAAGAAATAGGTTAATAATGAATAAATTAAACGTACATGTACTCTATCGTTCCGCAGAAGGTGTGTGTGACCGTGCCGTCATGGATGGACTCTTTACACAGGCCAAAGTCAGTCAACTTCACATGACCTAGAGGGGCGGAAGAGGAAGGCGATGTAGGTGATTGAATTAGAAGGTTTCCTAATGACACTTATTTTATCGAGGATTCTGTTTCCTGATTGACTGGAGCGGTGGCGGTAGACACCTTTATTGTTGAGCATGATGTTCTCCGGCTTGAGGTCTCTGTAGATGATACCCTTCTGATGCAGGTGGCCGAGAGCCATGGAGATCTCAGCCAAGTAGAAGCTGTTGTATCAATCAATAAAATATAAACGTTCGGGTCAGGGAAGTCTTCAGTAGAGTTATGAAGTCATGAGTGGTTATCTCAGAACAAATTGATATACGTAGACAGGAGAATTGGGTGGATACGTTTCATTCTTTCAGCACTTAAAGAGGAACAAAAACACTATTTTCAGGGTCCATTTGGTGGCTACCTAGGACACAATCGAGGCGAGACTGTATGACGAAGCTGTCCACCACAAAGTGGTGGTTTGTGTACAGACTGCACAACTATGAAGGTGAACTTTGGAGAACGACAGTTGAAATCTAGGGCCAGATGTACGATGATTGTTACTGCTGTGGATTGAACCAACTGCGTGCGCGCACACACACAGGAAACCAAAGCGATGAGGGTCACGTGTGGAAACAGCGAAGGCCCAAAACACATTTTTCCAGGATTTTTTGGTCGTCTGTGGAGAAGAAGACACTGTGGTATGAAGTGGAAACGCTAACAACAGCTGTCCAGCAGAGCACTGGCGTGACATCACAGCGTGTCCTACCACGCCGTGTCTTCCATGAAGATCCCCTCTCGCTCCAGCTGCATGAACAGCTCCCCACCTGCAACAAAACACATGGAAAATGGCCGTCAAAGAGGTTTTTATTAAGCAGGGGTTCTTACACTTTATACAATCGCGGGACCCTGAAGACAATTTAAGTGCACCCATTCCACACTGGAATGGGTGATCCTTTCAGAGTGTCCCGGGTGTTGTCAGGATGCGACCCACCTCCAACTGGATCGCGACACATTTTGGTTTTTAAAAATCACTGTATTAAAGTATTGAATATCTGCCATTCGAAATTAGGCTAATACAAAAACTAAAAGGGTAGGATATTATAGGGTTAGGGTGGTAGGAATCCTTGAGCAAGATGTCAAACTGCTTCATGCTCCTACTTGTTTCTGCATTCAGTATACGTCGCTTTGGACCTGAATGACTAAATTGTCATAAAAATAGTACAAAAGAAACACATGGTAGCCTTGTTAATACTAGATGTAAACCCTTTGACCTCTTTTTTTGTAATAGCGAAACCCAAGCACCCATCTTCCCTTACTTTTGGATGAACAAGAACCTGAGAAAATTTGAGCCATTGACATAGAATCCATTTGTGAAAGAAAAACGTTACGTGTGTATTTGTGTGTGGGTGTATGTGTGTGGGTGTGTGTGTAAAGCCTCACCACTGAGATACTCCAGGATCAGGTACAACTTGCCGCCGGTCTGGAAGGCATAGATGAGGTCCACGATGAACGGATGCTTGACCTCTTCCAGGATGTTCCTCTCTGCTTTGGTGTGAGCCGTGTCCTTTGCATTGCGCACGATCATGGCCTGTGGGAAGTAAGGCGGAAGTACTTGGACATTTTTCCCCTTTTTTTTCTTTTTTTTTAATGCTTAGGCAATGTAAATGGGAATTTTCCATGCCAAATAAAGCTCTTTTGAATTCAAATTGAATTGTGAGACATCTAGAGAAGAGGCTTTTCTGAAGTCAGACTGGCTGGCGTTTCGGCGTGCTTCCAAACATCAGTTACAGATGCAGGATAGGAAGCTGTATTCCCCGGCCGTTAGGGTAATTATCCAAACCTTTACCATACCCTTTCTGGGAATATGAACAGGCTCCCTAATGAAAAACATTCTGCTGACAGATATATTTGCATATGGTCATAATATATTTGTATACTCTAACATTTTCGTTGCAAATTGTCTTTTTAGTTTAGATTTTAACCAACTTTAAAGATTATTCCCTTTCACATTGTTGCTTGACAACGTAGTTTTTCCTTCTGAATTAACCAAGACAGAAACCAGTGCTGTGTAAATTAGAGAATTGAGGTTAAATGAGAGCCCTCCCTCTGGAGGTTAACTCTGGAAGTGCGATGGTTTTGAGCATAGTGATTATCCTCCATGTAACAATGACAATGGATTTTAAATAAACAACATATACAACCAAATAAAAAACGTTTAGACCAATGGCTTTTATTACCACATGGACATCTTACCTTTTTCAAGACTTTCATGGCAAATATTTTTCCCGAATTGGCACCTGCCACCTTCCGAACTTGGAAGACCTGTAAATACAAAGCATTTAGTTCCTAACACAAATTCACTTCTATAGTCCTGGAGTCACGATAATATGCATTGATTTGCACCGAACAATTATTGAAGGCTACATTGAGTTAGAATTTCAGTCAGCATGACTCTTTACTCAATTCAACATTATTTAAAGAATAATTTAAGGGTTATATTAGTTCAATAAAGAACAATTCGTTTTTATTATTTATTTTATTCGTTTTAGGGCTAGCAAGTAATCCACTTGATGGAATATAATATAATGGAGTAGAATAGACATAGCTGGGTAGTTAAAATATGTATTTAAAATAATAATTAGAGGAACAACAACTGTACCAAATGCATTAATATTACAAACAACATTAAGTATTTTAATAAAAACAAAATAAATGGTTTTACCTTTCCGTAGCCACCCTTTCCTAAAACCCTTAGTAATTCAAAGCATTCTGGCTTGATCGGCTCAGGGCCCTTGTTGACGATGTTCTCTGAGATTTCAAACTTCTCACAGTCATCTATATTGCTGAAAGAAAGACCAAACGACAACCGATGAACTCCATAGTTTATCTTAATTGTAGACACATAGGCTACATCGATAGGGCCTACAGCGTTGTAACGTTATTCATTTTCCACAAATACGATGGTAACATTTTCACTAGTGCAACTAGTGCAACCAAGTACTCACAATTCAAAGGCACTACACTGCTCCATGCTTTCAGTGAGCTGCACCTGAGAATAAAACAAAACAGAAATGGATCACATTTGCTGTATTGGAAAGCTGCCACTTATTATCCAGGCAAAAAAAAAAGCAGCGTTAGGATTGAGCAGGGATTGAACGGATGGGGACTGAGCGGAATATGATCACAAACATACAATGAGATGACCTCCTCCATACGCTCTTTATTTACCTCCCATTATCAGGGTAGGGTTAACAATAGTATACACGTAGGAAGTCCTTATAAGGAGGAAGCAATATATTATCTCAGGCAGTTCCTACATAAACCCATAAAACAGTTCCAACAGTTTAGCCTAAGCTGCTAACTATTGGGCCAACTCTATATACAACTTTATTGTCTTATTATTCATAACGTAGTTCATATAAGCATTCGATGGCCTATCCAAATGACAGCGACGGGTACAGTACACTGGAGAATGTAGGAGATCGGATTCTGGGAGCGGATACTCACACCGGTGCCATTTAACTAGTGCTTAGTAGGTGTATAATACGTGTAGCATCTGCTAGCTTCGGCACGTAGCCACTCGGGCCCTTTTCTAAGCGATGGCGTGCTTGCTAAATGTTAACACCATCATAGCTTTTAGCCAACTCACCTCCTCATCCTGGAGCTCGTCGTCAGACGCGTTCTCGTCCGGTTGATCCAAATCAATGTCGAAGACTCCTGCCATGGCGCCGGTGTCTTTCACAAAGTCTTCAGTCGAAAGGCAGATATCTGTTCCACCACCTCATGGGAACACCATTGCCACTACTACTACTTCTGCTGCTGCTGCTGCCGGCTAAAGGAGCCATGCGCTGCTCGCAGTGCGCCAATAATATCCCACCAAAGCAAAACTCCGGAGCGGAAAATCAACAAAGGAGGCATCCGGTGCACGAGTACTCTTCTTGGTGGGCATTTGGACAGGATGCTGTTGACATGTCCATCCAAGCCGTGTTCTTTTAATACATCCATGGTCCATATGTACATCATGTTGAATACAAATGGTTGTCACTCAAAAATAAATCAACTATCTTTTTTTAATGTTGCGGTTTTATTCCTTAATGTATCTTGATATAATCATCCCCATTTTTTTTATTTTTTTAACAAGGTCAGGTAGGCAATTGGGTGAAACCGTTTACTTAGCCAGCATATCTCTCTGCCTTGGAAGACATTTCTCCCTCACAGTACATGCACATTTGCCTAATAATGACCAAGAGGTTAATCATGGAACAACATAGGCCTATTATTGCACTGCATATCCTTGTATTGCAATGGCATAGCGCATATCTGTATTGATTAAATGCATAATTCATTATTGTTGTTTTGCAAGGAGGCTGTTTTAATATACATCAATCTATATGTCCTTGCAAAGGTTGACATTGCTGAGCACATTTTCACCACGGCTTGCATCCCACCGTGAAATTGCAGTATCTGAGAGGATTTGGGGAAGACTATACTGTTGCTATGGTAACTGTCTAAACAACTTCTGATAGTTTGTTTTATTATTGACCAACAACCACATCCAGATGTATTCTTGAAACAGAATATGAATATGTGTTTTGTTATGCATATTTCCTGTTTAGGTTTCCTTTGTATAAGTTTACAATAGAGCAAACCAGACATTCCTAAAAGGTCTCAGAGGTCTGCTTGTGGCTTCAGCGTGTGCTTGAGTTTGGTCGCCTGTTGGTTCAAAGCTGCACTATGTTCACCTTTTCACTGTAGCGCTGTATCGCTTTGTTCAAAACTTAAAATTATTGTTGATTATCAGCCTACCGCCTCTAAAGACTAAAAACGAATCTACCCGTCAAACTCACACCTCACAAAGTTACAGTTAGTAAGAAAAGGTGTCATTCATGTGACGCTGACTGTAGACAAACTTCTCAGTGCAGATAACTCTTGTCTTGTTTCCTTTTCCTGACAACCAATAGAGTTCCTGTTCAATTGAAATGATTCGTATGGCTGCCCTACTATCTAGTAGAAAATGTTGCAATTAGCAAAGATATCAGGATCCTGTTTGTGTAGACCTGGTGAAAACACACACACAAAAAATGAGATTTATTTTTATTTTCAAGGCCAGTAAACATGTCCCTGCAATGTACTGTTGGAGCAAAGCTGTAGCTTCCTTGATGGGCTTGACACGTATGATTTCTGACAGCCCCGGGCCATTTAAAGTAAACCACATGATTTGATGAATTGAGTAGTATTTATTTCTCAGAGAGCAGATATATTTAGTTGTCTTTTTTTCAGTTCCGAATCCAGTGCATTCAGAAGGACATTCTCTTTTTTGGGACAATTTCTCTTTCTCAAGATTGATTGAATGACGTCTTACAACAGTGCTTTGTAATGGAGAAATTTAGGAGAGGACTTCCTGTTATTCACTGTGTGTGTAGCTACCATGTGAGGTCATCTTAAGGTAGAAACTCTCTTCTTTTCAAACAACAATGGATGATGCATCTTCGTAAAGAGCGGTATGAAGTGGCCCGGTGACGGTGGTTGGAGATGGAAGAAACTGATTGGGCTCATATACTTTTTAAAACTGTTGTTAGTTACAAGTAACTAGTCATTCATTATAAGTCCCTGAAACTTTCTAACATTCTTTATCTGTTCCACAACCTAAAAGAGTGCAGTAAAGCAGTAACTACTGCATGGGGATAATTTCCTTTGCATGGAGATTTGTGAAGAATGTACAATGGAAGTGACAGTATTATTGTAGGCCAAAAATACAGTTTTGATTTAGTGTTAGCGGAGGATCGTGTATTCAGACAAAGAGGGGGGAAAGAAAAATAGAGTAATGAGTGTAATGGTGCACCTTTATGACTGTATAGCCCGTATTCAATGAGGAAGTGGTCCCATGTCCTGTAAACTGGTTGTGTGCTAGAATGACAATGTTCCCCATCTTTACTCCAACTACTATAACGGATGCAAATTCTCTATGGCTGAATGTCAAACACACTTACGAGAAGAAGTACACTACAGAAAGTAATACATAGATATACTTTCCGTATAGACAACCAAAAATTCAGAGCGATCCAGGAAAAACTGGTAGGGATGGCAACCATAAGCCCAGCACAGTTGTAATTTGACTTTGTTTACTCTTTGTGGTCATACACAGAGTACTGTGGAGCTGCTGGGCCTGCAAAACAGACCCCACACAATGGGTTTAGAAGATAGTTAGACACACTGAAACCAGTTCTGTTATTAAGTAGGCTAGTGTGCTTATGTACAGCACTAAGCAACATCACTGGTGTTGAGTCGATCACAGTAGTACTATCACAGTAACATTGTGCCAAAGTTTTCTGCTTTGTCGACATTCAAATTTGCTATCATCATTAAAACCAATATATCCCTTATTTTTACTGTCTTTGTTTGGCCTATATTATTGCAATATAACCAACTAAGTAACTAACTGAGGTAGACAGTTGTAAAACAGTAGTAGGAATGTTGAACGTGCCAATACATGTGCTTTTGTCTCTCGTCAACTCAATCTATTGTAGTCCATTGTATGAGGTTTTATTTTCTCAATTTTCGTCTACAGGGAAGAGTTTACCATTCTTTCCCAGCACCGGCATGCCTTGTAGTTCACAGATAGCATCATAACAATGACACTGCATTGTGCAATAACACACATCGGTGCTCCTCGGGCCAGTTTGTACTAAGTGTTGAAAAGAAACTGACGTCAAGCATTCCTAAACAAGCTCAGTGACGTATTTGAGATTAAACCGGTGAGAATGCGTGTGCGTAAACTGCGCGTATCTCTCTTGCGCACCGTATATTTGGCGTACACACGCAGGTGTTTTTTATTTCACTTTGAAAAAACCCAACAACGTGAACTTCACGCCCTAGCTGACGTGACTTCTTCTGTACAGCTGCCAACACGGCAAACAGAAGGAAAGAAAGCGCGGCATGATCGTGAAACGCCAGTTTAAAATGTAAGCCAACAATGACTCATATCTGCTTTGACATGCAACCACAAACACACAGTCGGACTTTTGTGTGTGTTTGTGTGTGTGTGTTTGTGTGTGTGTTTAACTCACGCACGGAACATACGTATATAGGTCTGCTCTTTAGTTATAATGATTAATTTCCATTATTCAGAGGGGGTTGTGAAGAAGAAAAGGGCCCATTCTGAATTACAATTCCGTCAAAGGGCAAGGTGTACTGGCATTGCCATGGCTCTAGAGCCGTTGGCCATTAAGCCTGTGTGTGTGTAGCGGAGTCAGAGTTGGCCACTTCCAGTGAGATCCAGCTTGACCATGTGCCGTTATAATGCCCACCCAGAATTTGTTTTAGTCAATACAGCATCAGGAGTGGCTGTGTTGAATCCACCAGTCGGTCATGGCTTAAATAGATTTACTTAGGCAACACAAAAACGGTGGAACAGAGTGAAGCAGCACGCATGTCCAAACACATTTCGGAGACATCCCAGTGATCTCATGTAAATTAGCCCTGTGATATTTACACTCTGGAACAGAGTGAAGTATGATGCAGGCATAGAGTCTGCACAAGTTGATAAACGTGTTTGATCATGGCTTTCTAAAGCCACCATAGAGGAAATTATCCATGTGCAGCTGGGAATTCTCCATGGCATTCTTAAAAAGTGGTTATGTGGTGTGGTAGGCTGCTGTGTTTGTGTGTGTGTGTGTGTGTGTGTGTGTGTGTGTGTGTGTGTGTGTGTGTGTGTGTGTGTGTGTGTGCTTGTTTGTGTGATATGTAATCACTGAACAGTATCGCATGGTTCACTCAATTTTTTTTTAAACAAATGAGATATACCTTAGTTTCATTCAATATACTGTACCTGAAGATGTTGATGATGAAGATGTAGAACTGAATGGAATCCTCTCAATTCGGTAAACAGTAGATATATAGTCATTTTGATTTCCGTATGAAATTCTGAAATAACCTTTGGGGCAGCACTATTTCCTACTCTCCGGCACCGAATCAACAAAACAAAATGGTCGTCCCGATCAAATGTCATGATGTTTCATTCGTTGGTAAAGATTCAGTGCCACTATACTACAATGGAGTCTATTGGTACCATATTTCAACAAAACCCTCCGGCCTTCGTCTAAAATAACCCATAGAACAATTAACACAATTCATAATAACAGAGAAAGCAACACCAATTGAATTGGTGTTGGTGCTGTGAGGTAGGGTGGGGATGGGGGCCAGATAAAGGGCCCACATGGTCAGCATAATTTAATGAGCCAGAGCTTAAGAAAGGATTTGGTGAATAAACCAAATGTGGAGTGGGCTTGTGTGTGTGTGTGTGTGGGGGGGGGGGGTGTGGGGGGGGGGGGGGGGGGGGGGTTGCTATACGGCAGGTGAGATGAAGTCAGTAATATTTCAGAGTTCCCTAGTGGTTAGTCTGCTGACAGGGTTGGAAGTGTGGATGTTGGGGGTTGGGGGGGGGGGTACTCCCCTCTTTCTGCTAATTAAAACAGACACACTGCTGGAGACTCATATAGATAGACAGAAAGACAGGCAGGCAGGGAGACAAGCAGGCGACGGACAGGGAGACAGGGAGGTGACAGACAGACAGATAGACAGTGAGACAGACAGGCAGGTGACAGACAGAAAGACAGGCAGGTGACAGACAGGGAAACAGGCAGGTGACGGACAGATAGACAGTGAGACAGACAGACAGGTAGGTGACAGACAGACAGGGAGACAGGCAGGTGACAGACAGACAGACAGACAGGCAGGCGACAAGGGATCAGGGAGAAAGGCATGCGACAGACAAAATGCATGTGTGTGTGTGCATGTGAGAGAGGGAGATAGAGGAAGAAGCAATAGGGGGGGTTAAAGAGAGAGAGAGAACTGTCTCATCATTTGAATATCCGTCTCTGCCTGTTTAGACAGGCAGCATTTGCATGTTGGTTTTCTCACCTGGTGCCCCAGGGACTTCAGGGTGGCGGTGGGGGTGGTTCTTCATGGCTGTCTGTCTGGGTGTGGCTCTTCTGGGAACAGACGGCCTCTCTCTCTATCTCTGTCGGGGGACCTGCTGCATGCGCTTGTTTCCAGGCGACTACCGGTACTAGTCTGACCATAGAACATCAAAGCCCCGTCTCACTCCGTCTCCTTTACAGAACATGACCAGTCCAGGTTCTGTTTGAGAACCAGACACCAGTGTTTCACTCTGATCACCGTAGAACACTGTTTGTTTCTTGAACATGATAATATAGTGAACTTAATGTGTGCTGCTGTACTGGTATGATCTATTATTCAATATCAATACACATAATATTTAATGAAACGTACGCCCACACATTCGAAACAATTCATTGACAATCCCAACCTCAACTATTATCAATGATGTATCTACATTCAAATCTGATTTAGTTACAAGACTATAATATTCATTGGATTTGTGGTTTCATTAAATAATCTTTAATTGGATGGATATAAGGGAGATTTTATTTTGTTTGTTGAATCAAATGTAATTGCTACTTGCAATATGCCTATAATGACATGTATTAAGATATCATTACCTACTGTATTATACTTATTAAGAATAACATTTAGATGGCTATTATTATTATTATTAATGTGTTGACATGACAAATATCACTACGATAAATATTAACAGTATTTAGTATGAAATAAAAAATTGGAGGTGATCTCAACGTCGAGAGAGAAAATCTGTCAAGTGATAAATAAATAAATCAGTAACGGGATCACCATTTACGATGGAATCATTAGTGAGGAAATCGGAGCGTGATGGACTCAATATCCTCCTTGTCTCTCGGCTAGGCCGACATGTGAGATTCTTTGGGGGCCCCTGAAGGTCAACGCCGGCTCTGTGTGGTCAAGTCGCGTCGCACAATGAACAGAACCCAAACTTGTTTTCAACACAACCTTTATTTATCAGTCAATTCAGGGAAATGTAGCAGGAAACAAAAGTACAACAGTACAAGCACCTTTTTCGTTTCTTGTGTTGTTTTTTTCTTCGTGTTTTTATATATTTTTTAGGTTTTACAGCCAAACAGGCACTTATACATATAAACATAAACAACGTTTCCAGACGTACACTCGCACACACTCTCTCACACACAGATGTGGTAGACTGGGCATGACAAAAGGGGGCTCCCCTCATGGAACAGGACGTTCAAAATCTGCCAAGAAAAACCCACTCCCCGGGCCAGAGGGGCCATTCCGATGTTGTCCACTAATAGAGAAAAAATAAAACCCACGATATTAACCACCCCATTCCCCCACTACCCCCTTCTCCAGCCCTGTACCACCCCCTAAACATGTAGCTAAAGCACCTCCCTGTCGGGGCACAATTCCTTTCAGCTTTGCATAATAAGCAAAGTGTGGCCCACAGAACTTCACTCCCCCGAGGAATTTGTTCCAATAAAACGAGGCTTTAAAAAACGAAAGAGAGCGAGAGGAAAAAAAGAAAACGCACGGTGCCATATTGAGCAACAACACATCGTTCTCAGGAACCACGAAGAAGAGGGAAGTGTAAGAAAAAAAAAAGGGAAGAAAGGTGGGGGCCCAGTTGTGGAGCAGCGTGTGTTGTGAGCGCTGGGCTCTCTGTCACAATGGAATGTGTTGCAATAAGGTGTGCATTTCTGGCTTCTATGGAAATCCATGTGTGCGTGTATGTGTGGTCCTCCTACCGCACACACACACACGCACACACGCCCCGAAAGCACACCACAAAACAGACAGAAAAAGCATGATCGTCGAGACAGAGGCATGTTCTGTATCGCATACAAAACAGCGCCTGTAGTTAAGTCCCCTATCGACGTATCGGATTATAGTGGTAGAAAAAAATAACAGTTCCCCCCCACATAAAAAAAAAAAGAAAACACAGCACTATCACGGACAATGGCAGGGAGGGAGGGAGGGAGGGAGAGGGGATGGGTGGGGTGGGGTGGGGTGCGGTGGGATGGGAAACGATGTCTTTAATTCCTTCGTAACGGTTGGTGAAAAAAAAAGAGAAGTGACATTACAGCGGAACACGGCCAAATGGGAACTGATGCTTCACTGGCACAATGATCACAACATGACGGCAAGAGAGCAAGGACAAAACAGGATGCTGGTCGAGATGAAAGAGCTCAAAATGTCAGACAGCCTACAGACTGTTGTCGCCTTGCAATCTAACAGCCAACACCAGTCTGATAAGCTATCTGACAGGCCGAGAGAGTGAGACACGGCGCCCCGGGGCGAATGGATACACGTAATGCACCGCACGGACACACACACACACACACACACACACTCAGACATACACACACACGCCCATGTCCCCCCCCCCCCAACCCCACCCCAACTCCCCATGTCCTCTCCTCGAAAAAAACTAAAAGGAATAAAAATCCTTACATTTAAAAAAAAGAATCTTTACTTACCACGAAGACAGAATGGAAAGGGAGTGGTGGATTCTGAATGGCGTGACCAGAGCGAGGGAGCACAGTGCAGCGCAGCTCGCTATCCGCTCAACACTGCCCCTCTGTTTTGAATCTAGCCGACTGATTTGTCTCCTGGCTCCTGCGCCGAGGCAGTGCAACGGGTTCATTCGCAGGTTCAGCCGAGGTAACGGCACAGGCGCGCTTGGCAGTTTCTTTTTTTTTTTTTATCGCTCCCTCACTCGCTTGCGCACTCGCTTTCTTTCTAACCCCCACCCCCCCACACCCCCACACCCCCCCCCCCCCACACACACACACACACACACACACACACACCACTCGTGCCTGCTGCGTTGAGCACAGCGGCGGTGAGGAGAGAAAGAGAGAAAGAGTGAGAGAGACAGGGAGGGAGGGAGAACATCACTCTTTTTTTATCCACCCGGTAAATAAAAAAAGCTGAAGCGAGCGACCGTACACCAAAAGCCAGCTGCTATTAATAAAAGAGGAACAAAAAAATTGACCACCACCACCCCAAAAAAAGAGGAAAGACAAAGATGTGATTAAAAAGCGAGGGTCTGCATCCGGAGATTTCCTGGTGGTACCAGCCGATGAACCAGGGCTTCATACGGTCCTCAACCCAACGGGGTTGGGTTGAGGCCCCAAGGAGGGAGAAAGACAAAGGAAAAAAAATCCCATCCAATAAAAAGAAAACTGCCAACAGCCAAGCCCCGGTACTGTATCTACTTTAAAGAGAACATCTCTTATCTGCCAAACAAAAGACTAGCAGACTAGCATCTTACACTATTAGCCCGAGCCACAACCAGCTTAAGTCCGTACGGAGAGATGAAAGGGAGAGGGAGGGAAAGCAACAAATGTGGCAGCCACACTAACAGCCCACTATCTCTATCTCTCGCCCCCCCCCCCCCCACACCCCCCTCCCTCTTCTCTCTCTCTCTCTGTCTCTCTCGCTCCCCCCAGACTGTGTCTCTCAGCCCTGCCTCACGCAATCGTGAACACACACACACGTCGTCAAAGACGTGATTCGGTGCTTGCATCTGGCGGTGGAGTACCTTTAGGCTGACTCATGTACTCTCTTCCTGGAAGTAGGACAATAAGGGCAGACAAAGGGACCGGCAGGGGTGGAGGTGCGTCAGTCACACATTTTCCCTTTATCAAATGTGGTACACTACTTCTCACCACACTACTTAATATCCTAATCACTACGCAAAGGCAGGCATGCTGACGTTACACTCTTACTACGACACTCTTACCAACACGACTACTTGTGTTACCAGCACTAGCGCTAGTGCACTGTACTGTGCACTAGTGTGCACACGATGATGGCTTCAATGAGCATATTGCACAATCATCCAGCAATGGCCGGTCATTTAAAATTAAACATTGTACAAATACACTGGGAATAAAGCAAAACATTAATCAATAGATAAACACAACTAGAAGGCTCAGTCTGCGTATAATCAACCCTATTGTCACGGTAACAACACATTCATGAGTTCACAACACACTAAAGAGAAGGCCTGACCAGCATAGCTTAGGCCGACAACAGGTCTAAATGAAGTAGCTTGTAAGGGGATCAGGCGGAGGGTGCTAGTGAAAGGTGCTCCACTAATGTGTTAAGCTCGAGGCCTCTCTGAGGAGCATTAGGCCCCATTCCTTCTCCAGAATTGGCCCAAAGCACCATGTGGTACTCTCTCCAGAGAACACCCTACACCCACTCTCACACACACACACACACACACATTTGAGAACAGGCAACAAAACAAGTGACAACCTACCCCAGCGGAAAGGAAAGAAAATACAAAAAAGACCCAGCCCTGACAGCAGAAGCAAATTAAGTCCAGGTTACACACAAGCCTACGAGCTATCACTGAGACAAAGGCCACCGCATAGAGGGCTGACACCACAGAGGCTTCTGGGTAACGATGGGTCCTCTCTGTGGCAGAGGCCCGGAGAGGAAGAGCAGAGGAGGAGGAGGAGGAAGAGGAGGATCGAGAGGCCCTCCGTGACGTGTGAAGGGAAGGTGGAAGAGGAGGGGCGGGGTTTGAGCCTGCTACACCCCGGACCCCGTCACTCGGTCTTGGCCTCTGACGGCTTGATGGGGTGCGTGCGCTTGGCGTAGCTCTGGGCCATGGAGTTGACGATGGAGATCACAAAAAAGCCCACCATGACCACCACCACCTTCTCGAAGAGCCACGACAGCCAGCTCTCCTCCTGCTGTGCACACCGGGAGAGACGGAGAGGGAGAACAAGCATTTGGTCAGTATCCTGGAGCCCTCCAAAGCCTCTGATCCCTCCCCCCTTCCAACCCACCCACAGCCCAAAGAATTCACACCCTCACCTCTCGCAGCCTACGGTAACCTAAACTCCACTCTGCTGGCTGGTGATCTCAGTGCGTGTGCAGTGTGAACGCGGCCCCAGCATGTGCGGGACAGTTAGAGATCGGGAAAGAGAGGGGAGGGGACAGCGAGAAGGGGGAGGAGGAGGAGGTGGCCGAGAGAGGGCTCGGGTGTGGAGGAGGAGAGGAGAGGGGAAGTGGGGGGGGGGGGGGGGGAGGGGGGGAGGGGGGGAGGGGGGAGGGGGGGGAGGGAGGGGGGGGAGGGAGGGGGGGGAGGGAGGGGGGAGGGGGGGGAGGGGGGGGGGAGGGGGGGGAGGGGGGGTAATAAAACCCGCGGCAGCCCCTGTTGCTCCCGCCTCCCTTAACGTCCCTGTTGACCCCATCCCTGCAACGCGGCCTCAGCCGGGTGAAGCGGCCTCCCGCTCCTGTAAACTGCAGCAGGATCCAGTTACAAGGCTTCGACCCGAAAAAAAGACCCAAAAGGGACGTTGTTCTAGAAGGGCTTTAATCTGTCCAACGACGGTGGTGCTTTTGTAATTCGCTCTCTGTGTTTTGAAGCGGCCGACGAACAACCCTAAGAGGGGTGAAGAAGAAAATATATATTTTCGAGGAATCTAGAAAACCCAGAAAGCCGGGGAGAGCCTGAAGGGAAAAAAACGAAATAGCGAGCAAACTACTTTGAGGACGAGCGAAGAGAAATACGGGGTTTCAAAGAGCGATAGGGCCGAAGCTACAACTGACTCTTTTGTGCGAGACGGGGGGGAGGGAGGGAGGGAGAAAGGGAGGGATCTTCAGTCACCGCTGGGTTCAGGCGGGGCACCGTGCGTGTGCGCGCGCACATGCGTGAACGCGTGTGTGTGTGTCACGGCGGGGAGTGACCACACTCACTCTAGTTGCTAAGATGGGACATGAGTCAGCACGGCCCCCAAGCTACAGCCGAAGAACCCCACACTGGCCTCTCCCTCCCTCCCTCCATCTCACTCACCCGCCTCCCGCCTCCCCCCTCTCGTACACACACACACACACCTCGAAAGCTCTGCCGCTGGCCTCGGTGATCAACTACAGGCAGAGGAAAAGATAACAATGAGAGGGCCACTAACCGGAACACAGCGTGGGTAACAATAAACACCTCCATGTGCTATCTGGACTCATAAATACACCGAGGTTAAAAAACACACAAGAACGAGGGAGAGGCCGATGAATAATTGAAGAGAGCAAGTGGCACAGGTAGAGAGAGGAGGTGGAACAAAGAAGGGAGAGAGAGAACGAGAGAGAGCGTGCAAAGTGGGTCAGATTGAAAAGCAAAACACAGATAAAAGGGGAAGGAGGGGGGGAAGAAGGAGGAAGAAAGCCAGAGAGAGAGAGAGAGGGAAAGAGGCGAAAGCAAAGGGGCCCGCATTCTTTCCCTCTCTCGCCCCTCATGTAACTGAATGAATAGAGAGAGAGAGAGAGAGAAAGAGGCGGTGTAAGAAGAAAAAGGAGGGATAAGAGGAGGTGGAGGGTGGTGGTGGTGGTGGTGGTGGTGGTGGTGGGGGGGGGGTCTCCGAAGGGGCCCCTGTGGTACTCACCGTTGGGATCCCGTCTCCCGCGTGTTGGCTGCGCAGCCGGGTCCTCTGGGCCTCCAAGTAGTCCGTGAAGGGCCTCTGCAGTGCCGCGCCCAGCACTGGCACCACACTGGATCCAGCAGCACAAGACACACACACAAACACACAGGAGAGCGGCGAGGGAAGAGAGAGAGAGAGAGAGAGAGAGAGAGAGAGAGAGAGAGAGAGAGAGAGAGAGAGAGAGAGAGAGAGAGAGAGAGACGGGGAGAAGAAGAAGGTAGAAGAAAAGAGGACGGAGGAGGAGGGTGAGCACTGAATCACGTCACATCATTGTTACTCACCAGCCCAAGGGCAGCAACAAAGAGAGAGAGGGGGAGAGAGAGCATGCTGTCCCACCTCCTGTGTACATTGTGTTGTCTCCATGACCCCCCCCCCCCCCCCCCCCTTCTAAGAGAGAGAGAGAAAGAGAGAGAAGCAACGATCCACGCAAAGCCCATCCCACGCGAGAGGAAACTAGGATCAAACCCGGAAAATAAAACACACGCGCGTTGCGCTCTTCTTTTTTGAAAATACCCAAAACAACAACAAAACCAGAGTACAAAATGTACCGGAGCGATGTTAATCAGCTTAGTGAAGAAAAGAAAGAGAAAGAAAGAAAGAAAAACAGAGCAGAGAAAAGAGAAAAGCAGAAAAGAGTTCAGCCCGTTCACACAGCGGCAATAGACAACCGCATTCTCCGGCTCTGTTTCACACACACACACACACACACACACACACACACATTCGCTCGCTCACACTCACACATGAACCCGTTCAACTCCACTGCAGTGCCTCTGCTCCGCCGCAGCAGTGAGGAGAAATGAATGACTTCTCAGAACTCTCACATTTATCACCAGCGGTTCCTGTAAGAACTGGTTTCAGCCAATTAATGGGGAAGTGAGTCGTACCGGGGCTGTGTCATCACTGGCTGGGACCTGGGGGGGCAGCCCAAAGGGGGAGGGAGCTTCTGTAAGACGGCCCATATTAGGAAACCCTTTACAAGATTTAGCCACCAACTACAAGCACACTATGCACCCCCCCCCCCCCCCCCCCCAAATCCCCACCCCCCATCCCCTTCCTCCATCTCTCTCTTGGTCCCCTCCCTCTCGCTCTCTCTCTCTCTCTCTCTTCCTCTCTCTCTCTTCCTCTCTCTCTCTCTCTCTCACACACACACACACACACACACACACACACAAAGAAAGCCAGACAATCTATGAAGTGGAGAAAAAAAAATTACCCTAGAATAGCTGAATGGCCCATCCCTACACAGGAGTTAGTGATTAATCACTAAACAAATACATACTTAAGACCTGAGAGCTTGCAACTCTTTTCACAAGACACAGTTAATGACATTGTTCGACCTCATTGTTTTCTCCAGATTCCCGTCAACTTATACATGTGTCCTCGGAGCACGGTGTTCAGGCTGCATCAAAGTGCAAAGACACTTCAAAGGACAACATGATGCGTGGGCAGATAAATGTCATATACCGTTGGGTTTATGGCTGCTAACTTTCTCTTAAGAGCACAAAGAATGACACATACACACACACACACACAGCATACGCATGTACACACAGGACACAGACACACACACACACACACACACACACACACACACACACACACACAAACACACACACACATACAGAAACAAACACCTTTTTTAGGGAAAAGGTTATGTCTATCTATTGGGTTCCCAGTAGGAAATGTAATTTTGTAATGATTAACTTTATATCTAAAGGATTTCCTTCACATGAAAGGACATTGAATCAACAGGAAGTGAAACAAAAAAGGGGGTCGACAGAAATACTTTTTGGAGGGAATTTTACATGTGTCTTCAGTTTCTTTCTCTATTTAAGAACGAAAAAAATCCTCGAAAAGTATTATTTAATACTGCAAAATAATTGACATACATGAAGAGTTTTACCAACATGAAATATGTTATTTCTAGAAATTGAAAAACAAAATAGAAATGCCAGTAAAGTGAACCGGTCTGAACAAAGAAGGAGCACTTTTAGATGATAGAAATGGCGGGCTTGAATCATACAGTGAACGATGAGCAATACTGAGTCACTGAGCCCGGGCAAATGAACTAACAAAGAAAAAGAACTTCAAACCAAGTACTCAAAAACACACTCTGTAAACCTCTCAGATCCTTCTCTTGGTTTTTGAAAAGAAAGCTTTTATTCTAACTTAAGCCTTTTGCGGGATATACACCACGTCTTTTCGACAGAGCACATCACTGTGAAATGGATTTGTTTAATTGTGATCATAAAAAAGCCGCTGTAAGTACTTTGAGTTAAGTATTTAAGTTCACAAAGAATGTCCATATCGATATGGTTCGGTGGTTAGAGAATGGGACTTTTTATGAGTGTTCAAGAGGCGGCTAATTTGTGTTTCTTGTAATTTTGTGACTTGCAGGCAAAGAATGTATTCCTAATTTAAAAAAAGGAGATACTCTGATGGGTGAATTGCTGTTGTGAAAAAGCTGTTGAAGTTGGGTGCATTTTTGTCATCTGTTATCTATATTAACTGATTCCTTTTCATTGCCTTCTTGGTTAAAACAGGAAAGGGGTTGAACTAAAGCTACATCCACATTTTATTACAGCATTAACTAACTGTATCTGCTAGCTAAACAATTAGGTCCCCATTCAGTCAGCAGCTATTGACTAAATCTAAACAACATGCATGGCGCAATTATATTAACAGTTAGAAAAAAAAATATATTTTTAATCATGTACTTTCCTATTGTTGTCCTATTATTTAGGCAACAGTTATATATATATATGATATCTATTTCCTTAAGGTCCTTGTTCAAATTACATGTTTATAATTAATTATAAAGCTAATATGACGTTTTATTATTGATCAGGAATATTAATTATATGTCAAATCGACTTTGGTTTAGCTTACAAAAATGCTATTGTAAAACAACAACATATAAATATGGTTTATCAGTTGTCGAATTTGAATCATTTAAAATATATATATATAATACATATAAAAACAACGACTTGCAGTGCGTGTTTTGTACAATTCTCAAGATCCTGTCAAAACTAAAATGTCTCCTAAGATTCTCCTAAATAAAATATAATGCTATTCAACGTCACAATGCTTCAATTGTTTTTTTTAATGTTCAATTTGACTCAAGCATACATATTGTTTTACTTCAATTGGATTCCAGGTCTAAACACTGTAATGAAACTCTGAGGATGAACAGAGAGTAGAAAAAATTAAAACAACAAAATGAAAAACAATTGTGGTGGGCTTTTGGTCGTAAAATTCCTGCCTGTGTGGATCCTATCAAACTTTATAACTCCCATAGTCCAATCTATGAAACCACTTCCAGAGGTTGAGCAAAATGCATTAAAGTACTTTACTATTGGGGATAGACGTTACATGTGATGATTCCTGTCAGAAATTACAAATTATTATTTTTAACAGTATTTGTAGCTGTAGTTAAAAATGTTAATTGATAGGGAATCTAAAACAATTTTTCTGTTTAAAATACAGCCAAACATCTACACTAGGTGTAACATGTAAAAATGTTGCATTGAAAGAATCTGAAACTCTTATACAATAAATCTACTTCTACATAAATTACTAAACTAAACTACTAAACTATATTTAGGTATGGAAATCCACCGGTTTTCCCCTCATGAATACGAATACACCATGAAATGAAACTGACTACTTAATGCTAAAATTGGATAAAGTCAATGATTCCCTTTAATTTTTTAATTGCATTACTTTGTTTGCACACACATACACACACACACACACACACACACACACACACACACACACACACCAATCAAGTGAAACACGGTAAAGGTGCATTGTCATAAGACCAACCAAAAATCATTGCACATTTTTGCCGCACTTAGACCAATACAAACCCTCAAATCAGACACAATAACTGTGTGCTCTCATACATATAAATCAATAAGAGATGTATCCATCAACCATGAGGAATCACTCGTGTGACACTGACTACATGCTGTGCTTCATACATGTATTATTCAACAGGAGGAACCTAAGCCACACAATGCAACACGTAAAAACAACCAGGCAGTCACTGTCACACGAGAGACAGAAACTTGGCCTTGGGCTTGTCCAACTGGAGGGCTGTCATGGTATTTATCGCCCCTTCTCTTTCACCTGCAGTGAAAACACTATTTTTTACCCTTCAAATGTCCATGTATGGTCTAAATGTCCGCTTGGTTCACCACACAAAAAAGGCTGTTGATGAGTAAAATAAAAGAAATAAAAAGACTGCTATTTTTAGAAAGCAAAGATAATGAAATTCATAAGTAAGTCGAATTCTGAAGAAAATCTGTGGGAAAAATCTGAATTTCAACACAGTACTTCTTGGAAGACAGGAGCAGCCTACTCATTTGCGATTTATGATCATTTGTGATTAGATTGTGAATAAGAAATTTTTTATGCGCAATCATTTCCTATTTCACACTGCTGTTTGTAGCGTCTATTTCACTTGGTGGGACTCGTTCTGGGTGTATGTGGTGTCGTCTCAGTGGTTAGGGTGTTCATTTAACCAATAAGCAACCCTACCCAGGTTCTGGGGTGGAACCTCAACGTCTGCACTCTACCTGTAGACATCCCTGTGCAAGACACCCTGACACCTACCAGCACCTAACCACACTGGAGGTCGCATTGGACCAAAAAGTCTTCTTAAGGACTAAGAGTAAATAGTGTATGTAGTCACGGTCGGGAGGTTCCGTTTGTAGTGGTTGTGTGTAGTTATGCTGGGGTATTCTGGTCATTGTGGGCGCGAGTAGACGTGCTGGCTGTGTTCAGCCGGGTGGATTCAGCAGACTGGGTTGTTTTCAGGTGTCAATTTAGCAATTTTCTGGGTGGCTGTGTTTGCTGGTTGAGGTGACCCACTAGAGCTCAACATCCGACGCACGCACACACACGCACACATGTAGGCGTGCACACACACACACACACACACACACACACACGCTGGGATCTATCTACAGGGTCATGATACAGAACAACAGCGATCACAACAGGCTCACATGACTGATTACACCATACTGTACTATAGGCTTAGGCAATCTCTCCGCTGTTACCCAATGTTCCACGAGGGCCATTGTCCACACACATCAACACATACACACACACACACACACACACACACACACACACACACACAGGATGGGCAGTTATCAGACCGTTAAACAGTATAAAAAAATTTGTCATACTAACCATTTCTCTCCCAAGACTCTCCCCTACTCTCAATGCTTACTAGCTATACAACATAGCTCTACAACATTTGATTCAAATCATAAGATTACATATGATTGTTCTTTATTAATCCTAGACAGAAATTAAAGGGATTCTACCTAAATGAATGATTTCATTTAGGTAGAATAATACAGAGAACAAGGGAGTTTGCTATGAACAGATACCGTCAGGAATTTGGTGTTGAGCTAAACCTCTCATTCATAGGAAAAGCACTAGTGTGTGTTAGTGTGTTAGTGAGTGTGTGCGTGTGAGTTTGTGCGTGTGTGTGGTCATCGAGCTCTTTCCCCATGACTTCATCACTAAAGCATGGAGCCCACTCCTGGATGGAGATCCCCCTGCCCAGAGTGTTTATCATATCACTACTGCACACACACACACACACACACACACACACACACACACACACACACACACACACACACACACACATTACTCCTAACCATTCTTCCATTCACTTCCCTGCGTGGCTAATAAACCATGACCCCCCCACCCCCCTTCATCAAACAGTATATGACAATGGCAAACGGACACACAACATAGGGTGTGTGTGTGTATGAGGTACATGTTGGATGGATGTGTATGTGTGTGTGTGTGTGTGTGTGTGTGTGTGTGTTTGTGTGTGTGAGAGATAGAGGGGAGTGTGCATGTGTGTGTGAGACACTACGAAGTAGAGTATGGGGGTGAAGGCAAGTAAGGGGAAAAATAGACGCTCAACTAAAATATAGATGATAGATATTATATTACAACATATATTACTTCTATTATAGTCAACATCATTCTGACTAACAAGCAAAGCAAGCACCGGCGTCTCTGACCCTGGGCCTCTACGACATTACCGTATTACTGGTCATGACAAATGTATGTGACCACAGGCGCTTTAGGGTCTGCTATGAACACAAGTCAGCCCGCCAGGACAATGCACATTTGTGCGAGGGTGTGTGTGTGTGTGTGTGTGTGTGTGTGTGTATGGTTTGTTGTTTAAAACATGAGCGTGTTGGTGCAGACAACCACAATACCTTAAGGAGGACATGATGTACCTGGTATAAAGCTTAGTTGACACTGCAGAGATAATTACGTTGAGTCCGCCCTGAGAAATAATTACACTATTTTAAGTTAAAGAGGAGTGTATTTTATTGACAAAAGCCTAACCACATTAGTAGCCTAACCACATTGGGGTCAGTTGCATGATCAGCGCGCAGCTCTTTTGCAAACCCTATAGACTGCGGTTTGGAGCGTCCCCAGTGCAGACTAGTGAAAGTTGTGCACTTTCCTTTATTGCGTGACAGGATGAGCGTAGTAGTCAGCAGACTCAGGTGCATCTCTGCGGCTCGAGTAGTACAAAAACACACAATACATAAATGAAACAATGATTTAACGTCTTAATACAAATAAACACAACATCGTTATAAAATACGACAACAGACAGCAGACTCATCATTAGGATTTATGGGAGCATGAGCCTGGGGGCTAGTGGGTCACTACCCACAAAGGACTGGGAATGTTATGGGATGGATTCATCAGAAAGAGATTGCCTGGTTATTACTTTCCATCTAGCTCTGAGGCATGGGCCGTCGTTGGTGAGAAGGGGACTATAATGAGTGCTTTGCACTGAGTAGGATGAAGATGATGGTGATGATGATGATTATGATGATGATGATGAGGGTGATTATGATGATGAAGGTTATGATGATGATGATGCTGATGATGAGGATGTGACGCTGGACTATGCATCGCAAAACAACAGCTGGCCTCTGACTCAGGACGACTAACTCTCTACAGACCCCCTCCCACACTCATACACTTACACACACACTCACACACACACACACACACACAGGCACACACATACACACGCAAGCACACACATGCATAAACGCACACACACACACACACACAGACAAAGTGTATGCATGAATATACTCACCAACTCACACACACACACATTAAATGTATGCATCAGTGTGCTTTCGTACAGTGTTCAAACACATGCCTTAACATGCACACCTACACACACAAACTACACGCTGCTGGGTACACGATGTTGACTATAACAACAGGCTGGCACAGCGTGCGGCATTGCGCCCTGTATCAATTCGCTACTGTTCCTCTTTACGAGCCCCACTAGAAACCCTCTCGCTGTGGCATGAAGCAAACGGCAGGCAACACATGGTCTGGCTGTGAGGACTTTAAAGGAGAAGTGAATCAGCCGCTGTACCGTTATTATCGGCACAGAAAGAAAACCCAGAGGACCGGAGTTCAACGTGACACTAGGAGCCCACGTCTGACCTCCCCTTGTGCACTTTTCCCGCCACTCTGGGACATACATCAAAGCTCTAATTCCACTCATGATGTGTATAGGACTCTCTGTTGGGAGCCTCCTCTCTCTGGAGGGCCGTTAACTGTTGAGCTATACCCTACTGTGTGCGACCGCCGGCCATTATAATAAGTCACCTCCAAGGAGCAAATATGATTCAAAACTGCTGCCGGCCAGGCCATCAACATGTCTTCTGTTAACTGCCATTTTATTTTCAACAGTTGTGGGTCATGTGTGTGTGTCAGGGACAAGGTAATCAAAATGGAGGCAGGGGAAGAGATGGATGAGGATAAGCGTTAAACTTTACGATGGCTTATGGAAAAAGCAGAGTTGTCCTTGCTTTCCGCCTGTGACACGTCTTCCATTGCCCGCCAATGGTCAACCTAAACCAGTGGTCTGACACAGACGCCTGTGAGTGTGTGTGTGTGTGTGTGTGTGTGTGTGAGAGGGCATGGTTAACAGACCTTGCTCAATAACATCTTTGTCATGAGAAGAAACTCTTTAGGTCACTGGATTAGCGTACCCCACCCAACCCCACCCCTGCAGAACATTCCGGTGACTAATTGAATGAAGAGAAGAAGAAAAAAAGCAAGTGTATAAACAGGAAAATGACTTGATTTCTTTTGCCCGAAAATGGGTTTGAGGAAGTGTGCTAAAATGGTTGTATCGGAGCGATAAGCTCATTCAGCCTTTTTTAACTCCTGAAATTATTTTTAGTCAATTAAGTGTCTTCTCTTTAAATAAATAATTAAATGATGCTTGAATGAGCATTATTTACATCATAGAGGGTAAACAATACATGAAAGGGTTTTTTTTCCCACACTATTTCGTAGCAAAGGTTAAAAGTATCATAACAAATCATAAAATACCATCATATAATGATAACAAATATGCCCAAAATGATGTCCAACATTACTGCAAATTTGAACTTTGACTACATTTATTGAGGGTTGGTTGAATAACATAAATAAATATGCATTCTAGTTAAATACTGTATAATCTGTTAACAATTATAAAAACTGTTGTTATAAAATGTCAATAGGCTATATATTTAATAACTGGGGTTGTATTTCCAGCATCAGAGTAGAGCTTTGGATGGCTGTCAGAACTTGACTTGGATATGATCTTCGCTGATAGAAAGATAGAAGGAGAAAGTAAGCCGATTTTGTCAGGTTCACTTTCAGTTTCAGATTTGTGTATGCACTTTCGTTCAGGTTGATAATGCTTTTAAAGCATATACAATTTCTACTTTAAAATCATAACAAAAATGGATACATGTTGATGTATGTATGACTTAACTTTAAGGAGAAAAGCTGGGGCCATCAATGTGATGAATGCTCCAAGTTTCTAACATTATTATAATAAATAAATCTTAGACAGACTTTAGTAAAAGCTCATGTCACTAATACATGCCAATTTATCAAATAGCTTACTCTGGATTTTGGTTTCATTTGTTGGAAAAATGTAATAACATGTTATCATCTAGATAAAGATTTTGTGACACCATAGAGGAAAGATGGAATCAAGCCCTGAACAATGCATTGTTCTTTTTGTTGTTGTAAAAAGTATATTCATTAATTAATAAATAATTAACTTTTCATGAGATTGTAAACGGATTCACTTAACGTAATTTTACGTTTTCTTTCTCTTATAAATCTTATAAAATCGACAATCTTTTTATTCCAAAGTCTATTCTCTGAAGGCTAGAAAACGAATATGTGTGCAGAGAAAAAAAGGTTCTGGTTGTTTGGTCAGGATGTAATAAGACAAAATGATAGTCTCATCCTTTCACCTTGGTCGGCGTTTGGTCCTGCAGAATTTCTCATGCTACAGTCAGATCGTCTGAGATATGGCCCAAATTACTGTCTGGCGCTCATTTAGGTTCAAACTCTCAACCCCATATTCAAACATCTGTTGATTTGAGATGTTCAGCCCTTTGAGCTTGTGCATTCATTTCAATAATACAAATATATTATGCACATAAAAATCCCTCCCTATGCAAGATGAGTCAAAATGTTCATAAATGACCCCCAAAACGACACACATTTACTTAAAATGAGTCCAGCTATTTAATTTACTTCTACTTTAATCTAATCCAAACAACAGTTACAGGAAAAGTTAAACTGAGCGGAACCTGGCATTAACAGCCTTAACGTTTTGTTCAACGGGGGGAAGGGGGGGGGGGGTTCTACTGGGATTTTCCGGGAAGGTTCGGTGGTGCAGTGGAGATCCAGTATGTTTTGAATCTGAATCCCCTCCCACCTATGAACCCCCGGGGCTGACCTAGGGGTCCTCTTGTGGCCCCCCCATGGTGGAAGAGCTGCCTGCAGAGACCCTGTGGGGCCCTTCTCAGGCTCCCAGTGTTCACAGAGGATCAAGCAGGAGGGGCAGGAGGAAACAGCCACCTGCACTCCCTTTGTGCTGGTAATGCACTCCTGCCTGTGCCATGGACTGGGATTTAAATGGCGGCATTCTTATGGAAAAGTAGAAGCCCACTCCCCCACCACCACCACCCACAGGTTTCTACTGACTGGAGAAAGCTTTTCATGGGCAGTGACTATCTCTCAATGTCTCTCTCTCTCTCTCTGTCTCTCTCTCTCTCCCTCCCTCTCTCTACTGCTTAAGAGAGAGTCAATGTGTGTGTGTGTGTGTGTGTGTGTGTGTGTGTGTGCTGTATGCAGGGATAACCCCCCCACACACACACTCCTCAAGACCCTCGTCTTCAAAACAATACGGCACACACAGCCAAGAGCAGCCCGGTGGGTTTCAAGCCGTCATGGGTTGACTGTGAGGTTCGCTCAAAACTTTTCAGGGCACCAAGCTGAGAAGGGAGACAAAGCGAGTCGCGTGCCAGTTGAATGGATGAGATTTCTTTGGAGGCTGTCTCTCTGTCTATCTCTCCCTCTCGGTCTCTCTCTTTTTGTCTGTCTCTGTCTTTCTCTCTCTCTCTGTCTCTCTCCTTCCCCCCCCCTCTCTCTCTCTCTGTTGGTCTGTCTCTGTCTCTGTCTCTCTCTTTCTGTTGGTCTGCCTCTGTCTTTCTCTCTCTCTCTATGTCTCTCTCTGTCTGTATGTCTCTGTCTGTCTGTCTCACTCTCACTTTCTCTCTGTCTCTATGTGTGTCCCTCTCTCCCTCAGATGCTATGTCAGCAGATGATTACTCCACTGCAATGAAAGGAGGAATCCTTTGGCCCAGACAGACAGACAGACAGACAGACAGACAGACAGATTAGTGAATCAGCACATTAAGGCCCCAGAGGTCCCCCAGAAAATTCTCCCCAGTCTGACCATCCTGTTTTTTGTTTTTGTTTTCCCCCCATCTGTGTTTTCCCTGCGTATCATCACATCTGGCTGGTGGTGCAATCATTTATACCATACCGAGAGCCAGACATCACCATGAACATCAGGGAGGCTGGCCTTGCTCCCTAATAGTCTGTCTGTCTGTCTGTCTGTAATTTATGACAGTGACAGTCATAAAACCTTAAGTCAAACTTATTGTTTTGTTTGTAATGAATGAATGATAGAATCATGGTTATTTATTTGACTTAAAGCAGATGAAGTAGATGTATTTTACTTAAAGTTAATAACCACATTGTGTGTGTGTGTGTGTGTGTGTGTGTGTGTGTGTGTGTGTGTGTGTGTGTGTGTGTGTGTGTGTGTGTGTCATTGCCCTCACTGTCTGGCATGCTGACCAGGCCTTGATTAAGATAAAAGAGATGAGTAGGGAGGATGGAGCACAATCTATCTCTAAGTATGTACATTTTGATCATGTGAGTGTGTGTGTGGTGGTGGTGGTGGGGGGGGGAAACCTGTCAGGTGAAACCTGACAGAAATTAACTTAAAATGAGTGTGTGTGTGTGTGTGTGTGTGTGTGTGTGTGTGTGTGTGTGTGTGTGTGTGTGTTAGTACTAGTTACAGAAAGACACAGTTACATGAGTAGACAAAGCAGATTTACTCCCTATGAAGACAGTTGGCATGGATGAAGTTCACTCACACACACACACACACACACACACACACACACACACACACACACACACACACACACACACACACACACACACACACACACACACACCAACTCTAAATTGCTGAATAAAAATAATTATAAAAAGTAAAACTGCTTCAGGAGCCCAAAAACCTGATGACTGCAGCTAATGTAGACCCCTCAAACTAAACAACAAGTGTGTGGATGTGTCAGCTAGCGACCAAAGAGACATCTGGAGATTAGTCACAGGAAATGAGAAAGCTAACAAGTCTGATCAGATAGACTCTCTATCTGAGCTGCTTATCAGCTTACTGAGTCAGAGAGACATCGAGCTCTCGGTTTTTACGACAGTTTATGGCACTTGAGAGCTCGTCTATCGTTTTTTTTTTTATGAGTCACTGAAGCGTTCCGTGGTCACCGGTGGTCTGCATTTATCAGTTCCTGCTCTGTATAGGGCGGATGAAAGAAGCAATTCCAAAATGGATGCCCTCACAGAGACAGGCAGTCAATACCGATACAGCATCAGGGCCACCATGTATTTCATTCACTTATACATCAAACAATAGCTTGGTTTTATAATCTCGCTGGGAGATGGTAACTCCTGTTGATAATATAATGGATAATGCGTTCCAGTCAGGATGGGAAGAAATAAGCCTTTTTTTATTCCTTTTTTTTAACAGGGTCAGCGTTTTATATCTGGATGAAAAACTCGCAAGGCCATCGTTTCTTGTTGAGAAGAGTGATGCAAACATCTTGTCTCTTTGGTGTTTTGTGAACACGTTATCCCAGGGATCCAGTCCGGGTTACACAAACTTTTCCACTCAACGTTACTCAGAGAAAGACAGGCGGTTCTTTCCGCTGACGATACCAGACGCATTGCTTAGAAGACTCCAGCAATAGTAGTGCAAGATATACTAAAGAATGGGTAAATATTGATGAAAATGTTGCTGTAGTAATAATGTGTTAAACTTTGCTGGAACTAGGAACGATTTCTGTGCTAATTTGTGCAGTAGTAAATAACAATAAATAAATATAAAATTCCTTCTTGACAAAATTATATGAATCAAACCTAAGTTATAAATTATCATAAATCAAGCCTGTTAGTTTATGCCTGATGTATTGATTTGCCTTGCAGAAAAGGCTCAGTATTCAATATCTGTACTCTCATCTTTCACATTTGAGGAGTAAACATTCAAAAGTCTTTAACTGAAAGACGAAGGATTTAGTTTTGATCTCAAATCAAGCTACTCAAGTCAAGACATTTACCTGCTCAAATTATGCTCTTTACTTTCTGAGAAAAATATTCCCCCTTCCACCACCAACTCAGATTGAAGACTGAAGTCTCCCAATTTTAGAGAAATTTCTTCTCATTGGTATGTGGAAACGGAACCGCATTAGAGATTAGTCATGAACAGGGTAATCTGTGAAATTAGCCAAACACAATCCAGAAATAATTCAGAAATTTGGATGTGGTTTTGAATCGAAGACTTGTTAAATAAACATAAATAGAGAACAAAAGAAATCTCCTTATAAGGCTTATGAACTTTTATATGACCTTATTTATAATACCTTATTTCACACTATAAAACTGAAACACTTTAAATTAGTCAAATAAAAACAATTTGACCATTAAACAAAAATGTAGGCATCTTTGAGACAATTTTAGCAAACCATAGTATAATCTTTATTCACCCTTCTGGTATGTTATGCAAACAGTTTCACTACCAGCAGTTAGCACCTAAGCGGCTCAAGTTGTGCAATCCTACCGTTCACCTGACGAGCTGGAAACCGGAAATAATGAATGCAGTCATGTGAAGATGGAGGCACAACAAACCAAAGTCCAGCAATGAATTCCAGAAACTCAAGTCACGAAAGAGGAAAAACAACCCTGAGGAAACACAAGCTATCTCAATCTGAAAAACACAACATTATTCATTAGTTCATGCCTCAATAACAAAACAATATCAAATCAAAACCATACTGCTGTTTAAGCAGTAGGGACAACTTAACTAATACTACAGTGAAACATGCAACCAACGCTGCTATGATAAAAAAATAAATTAAATGAAAGAGTTAATTAAAAACCCAACACTAAACCAAACATCTATTTGCACCAAAGATGAAGGCAATATATATATATAACCAAAAAAAACAATCCATGTGCAGTTACTGTTAATATTTGTTCAGAAAACTGTTACTCAGGGAACAGTTTGTTTCCTGAACGTAATAAGGAAATACTTCCATCCAAGAGCATCATAAAGCAGCAGAAACAGGTGCTGGAGAGACCAGGGACAGTCATTAAGATGAAGCTCTACTCAAATGTTTTCTATTTATGTAAAAATAAATGCAAAAACGAATCTTCTGTTGAGTCTGTGCAATTCCAGAATAACTATGTATGTGTGTGTGTGTGTGTGTGTGTGTGTGTGTGTGTGTGTGCACGTGGGTAGGCCTACACGTGTCTGTGCCTGCGTATAATTGGGTTGCGACAGGTCTAGTAGAATATCAAAAGTGAATCTGAATAGAAATATATGGTGTGAACATCCCTTCACACCATGCAATAGTGAGCTGGGGTGTGTGAAAACGAGAGAGAGAAACTAGAGTCAAGGTGAAAAGGCCAGGAAGGAAACCGACAGTTAACAGGTTAACATGTGGGGGGTACTTCCCTTTACACCACACCTAGTGAGTCACAGTGAAATCTCTCAACCACACACACACACACACACACACACACACACACACACACACACACACACACACACACACACACACACACACACACACACACACACACACACACACACACACACACACAAGTAACTTCAAGACATTTGGAAACGTAATGTAGTGAACACTAGAGTATGCTTATGGTTATGGTCTTCATACAAATGTCATTCCGTAAAAAGAACAGCAGGCATTGACCAAAGTTTCCCCTAAAATTATTTTGAAAACAACCGAAAAAGTAAAGTGAAAGAAATCCGACGTGGCAGAGATGTAAGATTATGCAATTGTAGGTTCTGATTACAACACTGGAAATAGAGAGCACGAGTGAGAGAGTGTGTGTGTGTGTGTGTGTGTGTTTGTGTGTGTGTGTGGGTGTGTGTGTGTGGATGTATGTGTATGTGTGGGTGTATGTGTGTGGGTGGGTGTGTGTGTGCTGTGCACAATAAGGGCCACTCCCACCAGGTGTGCTGGGGGCAGCTGCCACCCCTGGCACCTGGCAGAAGTACCTGCAGGTCCCTCTCCAAGCACACAGCACCCAGCTCACCCACATCAGTTCACGTACACCTTAAAGTAGTCATAGTCAAACTCTCCCCCTTTCAGGGTTTCTGCTTATGTGTCAAAGTCAAGTATATACTCACAAGCATGTTGGTGTTTCTGCTTGTTTTATTGTGTTTGTTTGTGTGTGTGTGTGTGTGTGTGTGTGTGTGTGTGTGATAACAATGAGCCATTCACGTTATTTTGCTTCTACCAAACAGAAAAAAACATAATTCCTAAGCTATTACATAAACATTTACACAGCGCTATGCTATGCTACGCTACGCTAAGCTACCCTACGCAGTGCATTATAATGTTCAGCCAATCAGAAGGATACTGTCCTCACACAGGATGGTGCTTGCAGACACACAACATAGCGAAGAAACACACACACACATTTATTTCTCGGAAAGGCACGAGTCAAAAAGCAGGTGAAAGGGGAGACTCTTATTTTCATAATTACACACACACACACAATATTATAATGTTCTCTCAAGGCCAACAATTAGTTGGTGGACTCTTATTTTCATAATAACACACACACACACACACACACACACACACACACACACACAAACACACACACACACATTTCGTTTGACTCAAAATAGGTGGGAGTTGAGTGGGTTCTGACAACAGCTTTGTTAAATATGATGTGGTCCTTTCCCCCTTTGCGAGCCAAAACATTTTCCACACACTTCAGGACACACACTCTACAATACCCGAGTTTCCTATGAAATCAGGTAGAGATAAGACATTGGGCTTGGCTATAGCAACAGGGATTCACCTTAGCAAGCAGAACAAATGCGGAGGCAGAGGCAGAGCCATGTTAATCTCCTCCTGTGACGGTGGGCCTACATGTCTGTGCACATACTCCTCCAGTCAGCAGATCCAAACCCATCCATCGCCATCAAATCTACCAAACCCTTTTGAGAACTAGTCCAACAACCAATGTCAAAGTATTGCAAGAAACCCTTTAAATAACAACTATTTGTTCATTAATTGCCAGTCAAGTTGCCAGTTTTGCCCTCTGTAGCAACACACACACACACACACACACACACACACACACACACACACACACACACACACACACACACACAGGAGTACTTTGGAAGTTATCACAGTAATTCACAGTAATTCACACTTATAGATACACCTGATGTGTGTGTGTGTGTGTGTCTACTAGTGTGTGTGTGTGTGTGTGTGTGTGTGTCTACTACTATGTGTGTGTGTGTGTGTGTGTGTGTGTGTGTGTGTGTGGTATATGCCTGTGCATGTGCGTGTACATGTGTTTGTGTGCGTGGTATGTGTGTGTGTGCATATGTGTGTGTGTATGTGCACACTCACCCGATGAGGGTGACCATCTGCTCCACTATGTGCCTGCTGAAGGTGACGATCACAAACAGTTTCTGTATGACAAAGAGAGAGAGAGAGAGAGAGAGAGAGAGAGAGAGAGAGAGAGAGAGAGAGAGAGAGAGAGAGAGAGAGAGAGAGAGAAATAATTAGTCACTCACCCATGAGCTCACTGTTAAGGGGCACCTTACAGGGCCATGCATCCACTGTTCATACACTACAGACCCCCCCCCCCCCCCCCCCCCCCCCCCCCAGCTACCCTCATACCCCCTCAGATCATGAAAGACTGAGAGCTAAACTGGCACCTTACAATATTGTGAACTTGGTAGATATTGTGTCTGAATCTAGTAAAACAATTTAATTACCCTTATCAATTCAATAACACGCTCTGATGGGCAGGGCTTTGATCTATTGTTCTTGAGGAGGTTCGGGTGACAAGTCGCCCCGGCAACACCACGCAACGAGCGGAATTTCACCGGCAACACTAGACACGAAAGTATATTGAGTGATGGTTTCAGTGTATTATTAACAAAACAACACATCCACTACACTGTACACCGCAACATATCTAACGGACACAACTTTTCAGCCATGAGTAGAAGCTAGCTGTATTAACCGTCAGAAAAAACGGTTCATTAGTTCCCTGGAGTGCAACCCCCCCCCCCCTAACTGAAAGCAGATATTCTGAACAAGATGGTGGCCAGAAGGGAAGGGAAGGAAAATGGCAGACAGAGGAAGACTGAGTAACACGTTTTTTGTGTTGTTTTTTCTGCTGCTAGGAAATGGCCACTGTGTTTAAATTACAGACTTCAAAGGAAAGTTGATCGCACTAGATAAGCAAGAGTAGACACCGCACACAGGCACAGTGATGCTCACACAGTGACACACACGCATTGCTTTTTTCTGAACAGTACACAAAAATTGCAATGATACTGCACATCATCTGAAACAATCACGTTAATTGAAAGGAAGTAGGGGTCAAAACAGGTCATTGTAATCCGTTTGCCCTTCAACTGCCCCGAGAAAGAGCCAATCTCAACAGGAAACATGCTACATCGATTCAGATCAAACTGCTGCTCTTTCAGAAAAGACCACAAAAAAACATTACATTGAAGCATTTCTATTTTTGTATGTAATGGCACAACTCGACAAGCAATGCTCCCAGATCACAAAATGCTCATGGGTTGGGTACATCTCCACGGGTCACCAAGACAACTGAACAAGTGGTACGAGCCCATAAAGTTCGGGTCACCCCCGGGTGAACTAGTAGGTCACTGTCACCAGGGATATTGTGAGCTGCTCAACGGTTACTATATAGTCACAGTGGGACAAGAGCGGGACACACCTTAGCCAAAAGGTGAAAGAGTGCACATCCAACGTGCTCTTTGAAGCCCTGCAGTCACAGGGACACCCACTCATAAACCCACACAAATGCATTGTCACACGTGCACACACGCACGCACGCACGCACGCACACACACACACACACGCACACACATACAGACACACATAATCACATGTTACAATGGCTAGAAATGTGCTTTTGTAACCGTGTGGCTATTGTGATATTCATTTCTAAAGCGCTTCCTGGGAGCTTTTTATGACAGTTTTTGCCACACACAGGGTATAGTATATAAACAGAACTGATGGCTCGGAGTCTGACCCAACATGGACCAGAAGCTCACCCTGACATCGCCACCCCCCCCAGCGCCCAGGCTGAAGCCCCATCCCTACCGCTCCACGTACGGGTGGTTGGAGGAGCCCCTGGTTGTAATGTACAGTATCAGTCTCCCCCCTAATTCCCTCCCTCCCTACCTCCCTCCATCATCCCCCCCACTGGTGATGTGTCAGTCTGATCACCTCCGTGGCATCTGTCCTCCCTCGCACCCCTGGGAGGCCGCCGCAAATTGGTAACCCTGATGCTGACCTCTATCATGCTCTCTCTGTCTCTGTCTCTCTCTGTCTCTCTCTATCTCTGTCTCTCTCTGTCTCTGTCTCTGTCTCTCTCTTTCTCTCTCTGTTTCTCCATCTCTCTCTCTGTCTCTCTCTCCCACACACCACCCTTCTCCCTCAATTGTTTTGGGGGGGCAAGAACAATGCTATCTGGGTATTGCTACGATTACTGGTGTGGCTGAGTGGACACACACAAACAAGCATGCTGTCTCACAAACACGCACACACACACTGACGCTCGCACACACATACACACACAAGTCTGCTCATACGCACACACGCAGCTGCTCACACACACACACACACACACACAAATCTATCAAACAATCTATCACACAATCTTAGTGTTCGAATAAGCCATTTTTTTACTTAATTGTGAATACCAAGAAATTGTTAACTCAAACGATGCATATTTCTGACAATACTAAAATTATACAAACAATAGTGGTAGCCTATGCTGGTGCCAACTATGTATCTTAACACATTCTCATGTAGTTATACTTCCAAGCAACAACCAATATAGAAATCTAAATTAGGCTCCATCAATCTCAATTACTCACATTTCATTAAGTTCACATATTCTTGAATGTGATATTCACACGACGACATTAGACAGTGAAATCACCACTACTGTAGTTTACTGTACACTGTATACAGTAGCTGCTACATTCACAAAATGGTTGACTGCCTCTACTTGAGCTGCACAAAATGGCCTCCCTGTTGCCAGTTGAGTACTGTTCAGGCAAACACACAAAAGCATGACTTTGATTGATTCACTAACCTATTTAAACAGCACCAAATATACATTGAAACCACAAAACTATACAATATGCAATCGATACAATTTGAAAAATGCACCCAACATTTTCTGTAAAAAAGGAAAAGTTTTTTTTGTACCAGCACAATTTGACGCATTCATGTGCGTAATTTATGTATTATTTTATATTCCTCGTTGATATAAGAATGAATGACAGCTTACCTGGATATGCATTTTGATCACAGCTTTTCCAATGAGAGTCGCTCCAAAAAAGGTCCAGAAAGGGACAAGAAAATGGCCACACGTTATTCCAGCCAGGTCAAACAAAGGATTTGGTATCTGGAGGAAACAAAATAATATTTGTCATTTCATTATTTATCAGCATATGACCAAATATTAATTTTCAGATATTTAATTCCCAAGATAAAAGGAATGTATCTTGTACTTAATTTTGAATGAAGAAGCAATGTTATGGATATGATGTTAAGTCAATATGTAGGCTCCATCTAGCATTTAAAGAGTGCTTATATACTTTAATTGAATGGGCTTTTAATTACTTTAAATTACTTGTTATATACTGTCAGTATTGCATGCTATTTGTCTATAAAAAAATATGCATTCGTACACTATATTATTTTTCTTTCATGTGACATAAAATTTTAATGTAACCACAATAAAAATGATGATCATTATTTTGCTTTTATCTGGTGCATCCAATGTAATGGGTTGTGAAAACCTGTCTTATCTATACAGTATCACTTTTATGGTGCTTTACTTACAGAAGCACAAACTAGAATCCCCAGGAATCCAACCTGCTGGATGAGCTTGTGAACCGCCATCTTTGCTCTGCTGGCAAAGTCCTGAAATTAAAAAAAGAGCAAATAAAAGTCAAATAAATTAGGTCAATAAATATGCGTAAATATGTGATAAATATGGATGAGACAAAATGTTTGTTTGAGGTCTTTGTGTATCGTTCGAAAGTGTGTACTTCAATGATTGACTTAGACAAAAAATAATTAACACATTTATATTTAATAATTTCGATAGTTATTCTACAGAAAATCAGCTACAAAAAAATATGTTAATCATCTGATGTGGTTTTTATGCAGATTATAAATCTATAACTGTATGTATCATCATTTTCAGTTATTTATTATGGCTTGGGCCTTAGGGAAAAGCAGGTCTGAGGTCTGAAAAGCTTTATTTTGGAGATTATTCGATCAAATTAACCAATTATATATATTTTTAAGATTAAACAATTATTACTATCGAAAACATTTATGCCTATCCTCTAAAGCTGATACCAAATATATAAATATACATTAAATATCAACTGACATAAACAACAATGTAAAAAAAACGTTAAATACACAATTTAAGGGTTATTACAATTATCACACACATTTTAACACAAGTTGAAAGTGATAATTTTGGATACAATTTTAAATATAAATATATATTTGTCTTTTCTAAATTGAAATGTGGAGATGGATTTCTAACAATGGCCTGTTTATCTTCCCAATATATATACCAAAAAGATATGAGTCTGAAAGAATAAAATAATAATTGATTTACCTATTTAAAACCTATTGATTTATATATGTAAGCATCATGGCTCAGCAGCTCTAAAGGTGCATTTCTAACACTTCAAGAAATAAGGCCTACTCAAAAAGGAATGTAAATAAACAGTTGTTGATCATTTAAAGACATTTTCAAGAAAGAAATATATAAGGTGTAAAAAAATAAGGTTTATGATTTGAAAGTCTATATTTATATTAGCAAACCATTAAAGGGCTATGTAGGATCTAAATGATTGACACATCTTAATGCATTTAATATCAAAACAACAGATTTTAAGATTTTAACAAACATTTATACACATATCTGTGCATAATATATCCAGTTTGATCACCATTTACTGTGATTAAATTGTGCAGCATCTTTAAACGGTGAAGACACTGCTTGTGTGTATCTGTGTCCCATCCATCAAATCACTTGTTGCTAAAATCCCATCTTCAAGCCCCAGAGAAACACAGTTTCCAGATTTATGATATGCTTTATCATATGAAGTTCCCCTGAAAATTGTGATTCCTTTCCAATGGTTATGTTCATTCAAAATCTCTCTGATGATCAATCATTTCAGCCTGAATTAAACCTTGTGAAATGTGAATCTTTTTCATTCTGGTAAATTGATCAAATGGGCTAGAGCTCAAATTCTCCATCTTACCTCTTCCTCTTCTGCCTGTCTGTCTGTTTCTTTTTTTATTCATCATTTAAGTCTTGTGAGCAACAAGACTCTCTGTCATTTAAACAAGTGACTCACTAATTCTCCTTGCCCTCCCGGACTGAACCACAAAGGTCTCTTTTCACAGCCATGACACCATTCCTCTCCCCTCAATATACCTTTTCTGGGAAGAGAGCTTTCATCTATAGCTGAATGTTATTTTAAAACGTCTGGGAGGAAAGAAGTGAAGAGTGAGTAGAGGAGAGGGAATGTTGTTAGATTCTCCATGACTGACCGCCCGATCAGACGGGAGCCAAATCACTCACTGTTTTGAATTGATACAGCACATTGCTGTGGGAAAACATGGATTTTTATTTCATTTGTGGAAGCCACTATACATGGATATGTTTAAGTGTTTTGTTTTTTTCTGTTCAATTTAGTTACAGCAATGGAATTTGACTCTCACTCCCAACCAATCAATCATGTTGTTATATTCAGGGATGAAAAATCAGAACAAATCACAAACATTTTGATTTGTGAAGTGGATTAAAGTAATAAAGGCACTGACATTTCTTATCAAAGGAATTTAGGAACGTGCATCGTCAAAACATGAATACAAATGTTATATATCTGCTGATATAGAGTTTGTTGATAGAAATGTTAACACAGCAAGCAAAATAGACATATAAATATTATATGTAATAATAATCAAATGTTTTATATGGCCTATTTCTTCCATTTATATTATTAACATTGTGTTTAAGATGCATGTTTTCTATGCCATTCCTTTGTTATTTTTTAGTAAAGACAGAAGAAGAATGTGAAGAAGAAATACACAAAGACATCTGGATGATGGTTTGTATCTCAACTATAGAACCAAAATTACAAATAAATAATAATTTTTGACTCAACAAAGAACATTCAGGGAAATCAAATGTGTCCTCTATGATAAACTTAACCTTCACCTCTTTCTTTCATCAAATAACAGTTAATACATATAATCCCCATCTATTTCACACATGACTCTGAATTAAATTATGGTGGATATGTTCAGTTCAGCTATTGCTGCTTATTGACCATTAATTGATCAATGTTTATTTCTGTTAAATTTAATAAATGGCAATTTTACGCAGGTTTACAAAATGTCTGCTCAATTACAAAATAAAAACATTCTCACCCCTAAAAAGTAAACTAAATGACTCACTAATTAATTAACAAACAAAATCAGTATTTTTAGATCATAACTACTGCCATTAATAGTTTATCCAAGTGTTATCTATGAGGCCTTTGTTTCTGCAATAAAATGGCAAATCGAAACACTAGTAGTGGGAGGGGCTGGGGTTGGAGGGTCCAATACCTTATATGGTCAACAAAACCAGTACAGTACAGTCATTCTCAGAGAAGTCCGACCCAGTAGACAGGAAATGTGAAAGACATGGGAGGTAGCCTAACAAGGGGGTGGGGTTGAGGTGGGGACTTTGAATATGATTGGCTCACAGTTTGAAATTCTCCATCCAATCATGAGAGCTCTCCACAAGCCTGTTAGTTGAATTCCAGTTGCCTTGTGTGTCCCCTTTGTGTGTGTGTGTGTGTGTGTGTGTGTGTGTGTGTGTGTGTGTGTGAGTATATGTGTGTGTGTGTGTGTGTGTGTGTGTGTGTGGTTGTGTGTGTACGCAGTGTACATTTCTCAGTGCATGAGTTAGTGTGCATGTGTGTGACTCCGAGAGAAACAGTGTGTGTGTATGTCAGCATGTGTTTCTGCGACATTGTGTGTGTGTGTGTGTGTGTGTGTGTGTGTGTGCATCTCTGAATGTGTGTGTGTGTGTCTGTGTCTGTGAGCATGTGTGTGCAAGTGTGTGTCTGTATGTTTGTGTGTGTCTCTGAGTGTGTGTGTGCATCTCTGAATGTGTGTGTGTTGTCTCCGAGTATGTGTGTTTGTTTGTGTGTGTGTGTGTGTGTGTGTGTGTGTGTGTGTGTGTGTGTGTGTGTGTGTGCGCGAGTGACTGAGTGAGTGTGTGTGTGTGTGTGTGTGTGTGTTTAGCCAGTGGGAGACAGGGCAGCTTGTCGGAGGAAAGGAATGTGTATGGTTTACGGCTGAACCCGCGGTGCACTGTGTCTGTAAGCGGCAATACCTGGAAACCCAGCGCTCGCTCCACCAGGCCAACACAGCCATGCAGAACCAATCAGCGCCATGGCGACCCGCAAGATTCCACCACATGAATCTCATCCATCCTATGACATCATGACCCTCTGGCTGCTTCCATTAAGCACATGCAAGCTCCCCGGGCTTAGCCAATAAGGAAGGAGCGGGCGAAAATATAACCACAGTGACAAAGGGGCACAGAGAGAAGGTGTTGGAGGTTAAAAGTGTGTGTGTGTATGTGTGTGATATTTTATGTGTGTGTGTGTGCGTCTGACACCATGATTTACTGTCTTTGGACGAGACACTTGGGCTCTCCCTAATTCTGGAACATTGGGACGTGTCAATCCTCCATGGTTGGGAGTCAGACACCCAGGCTCGGCTTGTTTGGCAGCCCGTGGAAATTCACCATCTCCGCCAGGCCACCCCACCCACTCACCCATCACCACCCACCTCCTCCAGGCCCCACCCATCCTCCACCGCCTCTAGGGTGGGGTGGGGCTTAGCGGCAATTGCATCTGGGGAGATCTTGTCTCGGAGGGTGCAGCGTCATAAAAAAAAAAAAAAAAGGAAAGAAAAGTGCATTGTTGTGTGTGAGCTTTACTCAGCATTCTCCTTACAGCCGCGTCTCTGCACCGCAACGCAATACAGCGCCTGGGAACTGCCTGGAAGGGCTAAATATGGTTTATGTCTCGGTCATGTATTTGGGGTGTTATTACAACCGCTTCCGCCGACCGATATAACTCTTCGTCATGGCGTTACGAATACGCTCACTGCGAGGCTTAATTAATTATTTGAATTGTTTTTACTCATTCTGTGACTGTCTGCGATGTCATTCGCAGTCATGACCCTAGGAAAACCCGTTTGAGGCAGAATTGATGTTTGTTGTGTATTTGTCCTGCTGACACAGTGCCCTTTGGGAACGGCAGCATGACCTGGTGTGACTCTTTTCTATTCACCAAAAATATAAATGATTTGATTGGTCCATCTTTATTTCACGGTTGATCCACACAGAGGGAAAAAGTTAAGTAAAGTAAATCACACTAAAGGCGTGTGATTGCTGACGAAAGGTCATGATTCGGTCTGAAAATGAGAACTGACGGAATATAAAAATCTGTTGGCAGTCAGTCGATGGGTCCTGTGTCTACAGACAGAGTGGTGGGGGGATCTCAACATGGATTGGAGAGAGTTTGATATTAAATAGTCCGAACACACACACTCGTCACCATTACCAGAGGAATGACAACAACCAGAGGGAATGAAGGGGGGGGGGGGGGGGGGAAACATTTTGGGGAAAAACGAAAGAAATACTAGAAAGGAATACTTCTTCCTGGTGTTCCGAAGGTGTTTTGAGGAGTCGGTGTTAGGGGGCAGGGAGTTCAAACAGAGACGTTATAAGCAGAACCGGAGACAAAGCAATCCGCTCCATGTGGAAAATGTATGTGTCAGTGGAGGAAAACTCTATGCAGCCTAAAGCCTATAGACACCCACGCAAAAAAGTTTCTCTCTCTATCCCTCTCCCTCTCTCCCTTTTTTCTCAATGAAAGTCATTCACACACAGAGAGCGCGAAGACACATATCTCTCGCTTGGTTTGTGCCCCCCGTAATCCCCCACTCGACACGGAGATGGGGCTAAAGTTCATCTCATTAGCTCTTCGCCAGACCTTGCTCTCTCTCTCTCTCTCTCTCTCTCTCTCTCTCTCTCTCTCTCTCTCTCTCTCTCTCTCTCTCTCTCTCTCTCTCTCTCTCTCTCTCTCTCTCTCTCTCTCTCTCTCTCTCTCTCTCTCTCTCTCTCTCTCTCTCTCTCTCTCTCTCTCTCTCTCTCTCTCACTACTAACAGGAAGTGGAGCGATTATGGGCTGCCCTGCTCTGACGCAACTGACGCTCAACAGTTCTTTCTAGAAAAATTCAAATCTATCCAGACACAAAAGGCGCACAAGAAAACACACAGACACACACACACAAAACGAATGCACACCCATGAGTCCACGTTGACAAATTCTTTAACAAGCTGTGGTTAAGGGGTAGCTGGTTTAACTCTGACTCCCCCCTCCCCCCCCAACAGCCCCCCCCCCCCCCCCCCCCCCCCCCCCACACACCAACCACCCCCCCCCCCCACCCCCCCGCCTCCTTTCAAACAGTTTACTGGAAATAAAGGGGGAAGAAGAGGGAGGGGGCATTTTCGGAGAAGTCACGTGACAGGGCCGGGCAAACCACAGCACAGAGAGCCTTTGAGAGCAGTAGGCTGGGGGGGGGGGGGGGGGGGGGGGGGGGGGGGGGCACACGCCCAGTGCAGATGGCTCTGATTTGGGTTACAGGAGATACGATCCTGGGAGTTGGCAATCAAGAATTCACAGCCTGTTAACCCCTTCCACCCCAGATAAAAATATATCAAAAGATGAGAGAAAGAAAATGTTTGAAAGAATGCAGCCCACATCAGGAAATGACTTCATTATCATGTTGCAAGCACTGACGGGCTGCGCGCCGAATGTCCTCTAGAGCGACACAGGGCTAGCGCTGGTTTTTTTAATTTTCTTCTTTTTTTTTCACCAAAGATTTAAGTGGAGAGGGGGGGAAAAAATGGCGGGTGAGCGTTACATCAGCGTCTAGAGCTGTTAAAAATGCCATGACTTCATTTTTTTGGGAATAATTTTGCGAGAGAGAGAGAGAGAGAAAAAAACAAAGTCCAAACAGAGTTCTGCCACCGTTCATCACACGTGGGTTGGGCAGGAAGTTGGCACTGGCACTCACGCTCTGAGAAATACCAGCGGGGTTAAGTCAAGCTGCTGGCACCAACAAATAAATAACAAAATCCCCCATGAAGTTTGAGTGGAAGAGGAAAGGCAGAGTCCAGCGGAGAGAGATTGAAATGCTCCCTCTCGCTCCAAGACACCCATGGGTGGGCTGGGGAGATCGGACGCGGGAGGGAGGGACCGCACACTTATAACGTCCGTTAAAAAAAAGAAGAAAAACTCTTCATTGTCCGTAACGCAACCTATTAAATGTACGCCACCAATCGGTTTCCCTCCTCTCTACCACTGTACCTTCACATTGGTCTGTCCACACTGACCATGACCGTATTGATCGCCAGATCACGGCGGGGTTGAGATTACGTCGGACCCCCTGGACTCGGCGTTCCCTCCATTAGGAGGTGTGATGGTACAGGCTCCAAGTGACTGTCTGGAGTCAGACCTGGAGGGGTCGGACTCGTAAGAACCAGCGAGAAGCACCACATCCACATGTAATGAGAAAACATAACGGCTATAGATGACGGCTTCCATAGGCTGAGGAGGTCCTTATCGGTGAGAGAAACCTGCCACACTGGCATGTAACATATACATGCATCGTACAGAGATATGACCATGAGTAGGAGAGAGAGAGAGAGAGAGAGAGAGAGAGAGAAAGGAAGTGAGCAAAGATGTCCAATGCAAATGAAAGGTTGAGAGGAAACGATGACAAAGGAGAAAGGTAAGAGAGAGAGCAGAGTGATAGAGAAGTGCAATGCCCTTCCTCTGTCAAACTGATGTGCAGGCATATCCCCCTTGTAACTTTGTGAATGAGAAAACAAAGCGCATGATCAAAACAGAAATAGCATTAGCGTTGTTACGAAATTCTCTCTCTCTCTCTCTCTCTCTCTCTCTCTCTCTCTCTCTCTCTCTCTCTCTCTCTCTCTCTCTCTCTCTCTCTCTCTCTCTCTCTCTCTCTCTCTCTCTCTCTCTCTCTCTCTCTCTCTCTCTCTCTCTCTTCCCACAGATCCCTGGACGTCACCCATGATACAGCTGGGGTACCGGGGTGGTCTTAAGAGACATTAAGTAGTCTCTTAATGTAGGAATTGCAACATTAAGCGTGTATCTCTATTTGTGGGTCGAAAGATTAAAAGCATTCCATGACGATGACAACTGTGCAGGTTAAAGCTGGTCGGATTAGACAAATCGGAAAACAAAATGGCCATTCTAGTTCTCCATTTATATCAGTAAAGCATGCGTAGAATAATTGTTGACAAAAAGCCTCTGGGCATTGTTGAAATACTTGTGAGGGTGTATGATCTGGGAAAACTATTACAAAAGGTGCAAACGGCGTTGCTTCACACCAAAGTACGTTGTCAATTCTTCTCAATGAGTCACTCAGTTGTGAAAGTACCCAGCTGCCAGTAGCGGCTAGTAGGGCATGCACACACACACAGGCATGCACACACACACACACACACACACACACACACACACACACACACACCCTTAAGTCAGCACACAAAAATCATTCATACTCATTGACATCCATTTCATCCATTTCAACGCATGCGCGCAGACACACAGGCGCACACACACTTCATTCATATGAGCACTCACCGACATTCTGTCTCTTTCCCACGCGCACACATACACAATCATTTACTGACACATGACACAAACAGATACTCTGGCTGACATTCTCTCGCTTCTCCTAAACTCACACACACACACACACACACACACACACACACACACACACACGCACACACACTCACTTTACACGTGCTATGCTATTTCACTATGGTAGAGGGTTGTCTCTTTACTGCCATTTCACAATGAGTGAAACCGAGCAGGCCGGAAGTAACCACCCTCAGAGATTGTGAGCGGGACGCATGAAAGGAAACAGAGAGACCTGATAAAGACAGGTGGTGGAAATACTTCTGTACACACACCACAAGAGGTGTGTATTCACATGAGCCATTAACGGCATTTGATATGTCAAACGTACCGCCTCTCCCTGACCACGGTTGATCAATTTGAATGAATAGTATATTGTTATTTCTAATTAAATAAATATGAATGCACATTCTTATCAAAGCACTGGATCTCTGAAGGTGTGCGTATGGATTAAATGAGATATCAACATCCTATACCAGCCCATTACGACAGGGCCACAGTGTGTGTGTGTGTGTGTGTGTGTGTGTGTGTCTGTGTGTGTGTGTGTGTGTGTGTGTGTGTGTGGTGCGTGCGTGCATGCTTGTGTGTGCGTATGCGCGCATGTGTGTGTGTGTGTGTGTGTGCGTGCGTGCGTGCTTGCATGTGTGTGTGTGTGTGCTAATCACCTGTGCGTTCGAGCCCCGCTCCATCATCTCTTCAAATTGCTGGTAGTCGTGGTCATTCGGGTCGGCGCCGGACAGCCGGGCGGCGCGCGCCATGAAGTAGGGAGGCAGCTCTCCTATGGCCGTACCAGCTCCCTGCTCCCAGGCCCGATAGAGTGACATAGACAGACAATAACAGGAAGAGAGAGAGGTACGAACACAAAAGTCAAGCCATAATATTTGCTGTAGGGCTGCGTCAAACATTTTCAAAGCATTTCTTTTAACTAAAATGCTAGGCTATACATTTTTTTCACACTGTCTATATCAAAAGGATAAGCAATTCATTTATTTTCGAACAACTAATCCATGGATTGACTCAGAACTGTAGCGGTTACGATGTTGTTGAAGGGGTTGAGGAACATGATGAGTAATATCCAAAGGAGGGGGTTTGTAGGGTGAGATTGAAGGGAAAATATGTAAAAGTTCCCACAAAATGAAATATAAGCTTGATTAGGTCCAAATTGGGCTACCTATAGTTTGTTTACTTCAATACCACGATATAGTCCAATTATTATAGAGAAACAATTATTCAATGTATGAATGTTTCATATATTTCAGCCCAAAGATTTATTTGAGCTTACTTCTGGTATACGACTGTGTGGAAATGCAAATGTCCCTCCATACATAAAAAAAAAAAAAACAACAACAACAACAACAACAACTATCCTAGCTCTCCATCCACAGTGCAGAGGTGGTGAGTTGTCCTCAACCGACCCCGTTTTACGTTGCATGATTGGTAGGTAGTTAGTTGCCATGACGGCAATAACAAGGCCCAAAGAAGTGTGTTGAATAGGGGCGGGTTAATGCCGAACCCCTGGCAGACGGTTGGCTATGGACACCCTGTTCCCCAGTGCTTTTCTTTGATGTGATTTGGCAGTTTTACTCATAATGCGGCCGATGTGCCTTAATCTCCCAGACCAGCTGGCCCTTTCTCCGCTCGCACTCCTTCTCCTGTGTATGTTTGCGTGTATTTGTGCGTGTGGGTGAGCAAGAATGTGTGTGTTTGTGTGTGTGTCTGTGTTTGTATTTGAGAGTGTAGTTGTGAGTATACATGTGTTTTTGTGTGTGTGTGTGTGTGTGTGTGTGTGTGTGTGTGTGTGTGTCTGTATTTATGTGTGTGTGTGTGTGTGTGTGTGTGTGTGTGTGTGTGTGTGTGTGTGTGTGTGTGTGTGTGTGTGTGTGTGTGTGTGTGTGTGTATGTGTGTGTGTGTGTGTGTATAATGTGTGCCCGCCTGGGCAATTAGGTTTGTCAACCTGTGTGTTGGCCCTGTTCTGAAGTGGACAGGGGTGGATCAAAAGAATGGAGCAACAGAAGGAATGAATAAAAGAAAAGAGGGGAGAGAGAGTGAGAGAGACAGAGACCGACAGAGAGAGAGCGAAAGTGTGTAAGTAAAGAATGGGGGCCCTCTCTCATCACCAACCAAAAAAACTGCTAAGAGTCAGAGATGTGTAAGAAATAAGTGTGTGTGTGTGTGTGTGTGTGTGTGTGTGTGTGTGTGTGTGTGTGTGTGGTGTGTCTGAAGTGGGGGTGTCTTCTTGTTCTTCATCAAGCTGTGGCCCGACAGGTGTTTCCACCCGAGGCTCTGACAGGAATTGGTGAAGGCTTCTCTACAACTATATGGAGGGGTGTGTGTGTGTGTGTGTGTGTGTGTGTGTGTGTGTGTGCAAAAGTGAATTTTCCAGTAAATCAGAACCATAAAACCTTTTCCATACAGTATGTGCAAGTTAGTGTGAAGTGGCTTTGAAGTTTGACCATTGTGTCTAATTGGCCGTTAAATGCAATCGGCTACCAGCTCCCGTGATAACATACCTGTTGACCTTCAACACGTTCAGCAAATACTGTATGTTCATCTTCTGTAGCAGCTTCACCCGAAATGATAATGTTTGTATATTCCACATTTTCCTAAAACATCTCAAATCTATTTGTCAACGATTCACAGTTATTGACAGCCAGTGCAGCCCATAGAAGTTACGTTTAGATTAGTGCCGTTTTTCCATTAGACAATACTGGCCTGGCTTGACTCAGTTTGACTCAGCACGGCAGACCGGCACGGCTGGGATTTGCGTCTCCATAACTACAGGGCTACCTGCTTGAAGTTGTGTCTTGAACTGATGATGCGCTTGTCTTGAGTCGATGACACAACAACACACACTAATTATACACCTATTTCGTTTTATATTATAGCCTGCCGTCAAATTTAATTGATTGATTGGTTTAAGACACATTTTATATGTTATATTTATATTATATTTGTTTCAGACAGACAAATTATATACACAGAATTATATCCGCGATGATGAATTCAGTTTGACGTTCAATAGGCCTTTTTTGCTTCCTAATCTCAATAGCTCATTGAAAGCCGATTATTTGGATCATTTTAAACTAGAAAAAAAATTGCTATCAATATCAGTGTTCTCATAATGCAAAATATTGTCCAATGTCTAGTTGGATTTATCTGAAAGAAATCTTTCCTTTTTTAACAAGCTATTTCGTTTGGCAAGCGAATATTGTCAAAATCCCTGTTGTGCGCTTCAATCTAAACCTTCATTACCCTTTTTAACTAAGCTTATTTGGTTATAGGAATGAACAAATAATAACGAATCAAGCTGTTGAGAACTCTACCCATACTCTGTGCGCATGGCAATGCGTCTCAGACACAAGAATGCACAGTTATTGTATTTTTATGTCTATATTTCTACAATAGAAAACGTCTTGCTCCAAACAGCAAGCAGGGCTGATGTCACCGCAACCCACATGGAGAAGGGCCGGGGGCGTTTTGGCCCCACTCCGGAGATGGTCCGTCTCAGCGCGACTCGGCGCATTTAAACTGGTAATGGAAACGCAAATCAGCCCGCCATGGTTTTACTCGACACGGCCAAAAGTGCCAATGGAAAAGGGCCATAGCAGAAGTATTGAGGCATCGTGTTAAAGGTCAAAGCCTTTATCTGTTCTGCAGCAAAGGGTTGCGACTCAGCCATGACCAAGACATTTAAATAACTTTTTGTTCTCAATTTGAAGTTCTCATTTCTCTGAATAGATATATCTCTTTCTCAATACTAGTATGTACAGGAGAGATAGAGAGAGAAACGTTTAGTTTATTTTCTTCTCTATTCCAAATAAACCAAGGTTCCACATCACTTAAAGCTTTTAGCCTAGCTGGGAACAGAGGAAGTGGTATCATCATCAGTGTGTGTGTGTGTGTGTGTGTGTGTGTGTGTGTGTGTGTGTGTGTGTGTGTGTGTGTGTGTGTGTGTGCGTGCTTGTGTGATGCATGCTTGCGTGAGTGTGTGCGTGCGAGTGTGGCTGCATGAAGGCGAGTCTGTCTGTCTGTGTGTGTGCGTGCGTGCATGCATGGGTGTGTGTGTGTGTGTGTGTGTGTGCATGCATGTGTTTGTGTGTGTGTTTGAGTGAGTGAGACAGGAAGCTGACGCGAGCGACAGGAGCGGTCACGAGGTTTGTCCAAGGTGCGAAACCACCAACACAGATGAGGCGGGAAATCACCGTAGAAAACGGAGGGGATTTCCAAACGCAGCTGAACAGTGAATGAACACAACCTAGAGCTCTAGAACACACACCTAAAATAGTAAGCGTTATTGTTGCCTGATTTAGCCTTGGGATATCTTTTTTTTAATTAAATATAAGAAATTATAGTTAATTTCATTTAGTTAATGTATTCTTACAATATTGACATCCCAATTTAAATGTTAACATACATTTTTATTAGGTGGGCTGTATCTAAATATTGAAATATACAAGTATTTCATAAAAGCGTATATGCTAGGCTAGCTATGCACCGCACAGGAATCACTCACCCACATGCAGGCCTCCAGGCGGACCTTGGACATGATGGCCCAGAGAGAGACACTCTGGCCCAGCGCGGGTCTCTCGGTGTGGGCAGGGCTCCCAGTGGCGGACACCCCCTCCTCCTGGGGACACAGGATGCTCTCTGGGTAGGGGGGCTCTGGGAAATCCACCGAACCGCACTCATATGCTGCTAAGGTCACTGAGGCTATGTGTGGTCCCTGAAATGACACCGACGAGAGACAGAGAGACAGAGAGACACAGAGAGAGAGAGAGAGAGAGAGAGAGAGAGAGAGAGAGAGAGAGAGAGAGAGAGAGAGAGAGAGAGAGAGAGAGAGAGAGAGAGAGAGAGAGAGAGAGAGAGAGAGAGAAGAAAGAAAGAAAGAAAGAAAGAAAGAAAGAAAGAAAGAAAGAAAGAAAGAAAGAAAGAAAGAAAGAAAGAAAGAAACAGAGAGAGAGAGAGAAAGAGTGAGAAAGAAGAAGGGAAAGAGAAAGTAAAAAAGAAAGACACAAAGACAGACAGAGAGACGGACAGACAGAAAGACATGATAGAGACATTGGAGGAGAGAGTAGAAGAAAGAGTGGGTTCAGTACACCTATTGGAAGGAGTTTTGAGTCACTGGAAGATCCCTACACTGTTGTCAGGCAGGCAGGAGTGAACCACTGACTGATAACAGGCACACTAACAACCTGTTGCCGATGGGCCAGGATTACAACTCCTTCATATCAACACACCCAAATCTTGTGCCAATGGAAAATTATGAAGAACTGTGTGTTTTTTTTCCTTCTCTGCATTTAGATGGATTTTAAATTAGACAGAAACTGACTACAAAATGTGACTTAAAAATGCATCCATGCTAGTGACGTTATCTTAGATTTGTTCGAATGTGCTCACACACGTACACACATACCACACACACTTGACAGTGTGTGTGTGTGTGTGTGTGTGTGTGTGTGTATGATTTTTGCAGAGGTTAGCTTCCATCATAGAGAATTTATTACAGATCTTATATTACGGATAACACAAGAAGACATAAATTACATTCTAACGATCGCACACTTGAGTGTGCCATCCTTGCCGGGCTCTGTGCAGAATTAAATATTCTAGAATGAGGAATGACAGTTGGAGGCATGTTAATGGTTGTATAGTAGTCAATTCCTAGTTTCTGACCATTCTAAAACACCAACACCAACACACAAAAGATCAGAAAGCAAATGTATCACTACAAAATACAAAACATAGTATCAATATATAAAATACATTTGATTATCATTTATAATGTTGTGTACTAGTCATAACCTTTGTTCTAAATCAATCTGAGATCATGTTTCATTCCTTACTCGATATCATTAAAGTTTGTGTAAATGTGATCACTTCGATAAATTGCATAAATTCAGACGGATATAATGAGTCATCAACATCCTATACCAGCCCATCACACTGGCAGGTCCACAGGCGTGTGTGTGTGTGAGTGTGTTTAAGTATGTGCGTGCCTATGTGTGTAGAAAGGGTGCTCCCTGTGACACATGTTCTGTTCTGCAGGTTCTGTGCTGCGGGGGCAGAATTGTTTTGTCCGTTTGTTTTCTTCCGTTTTTTTGTACGTAATAAAGGCACCGACGCATTCATCCACACTGCGCCAGCAGGGAGGGGCAGAGGGGGCGGAAGCAGGGGTGGGGTTGGAGATAGGAGTGGGCAGGACCAGACAGGACTGGTAAGATCCAGGGTATAAGGTGGGTTGGTCCACAACACACAGTGAGACCACAGTGACAAATGCACTTTCACTGCCGTGTGACTTGAATAACTTCGCTATGACTTCACTCAGATGTGGGTGCATTTTATATAACAAACATATGTGTAAGTGTGTGTTTATATATTTGTATATTTAGCGCATTTAGCAGACGCTTTTGTCCAAAGTGACTACCATTCATACACACATTCACACATCGACAGCAGTGTCAACCATACACGGCAACAGTCAGCTCGTTGGGAGCAGTTAGGGTTAGGTGTCTTGCTCAGGGACACCTCGACACTCAGCTAGGAGTAGCCAGGGATCAAACTAGTAACCTTCCGGTTACAAGTCAACCTGCTCTACCTCCTGAGCTACTGCCGCCCGTTTATGTGTGTGTATGTTACGTGTGTGTGTGTGTGTGTGTGTGTGTGCATGTGTGTAGGGAAGTTGGAGGGCAAACCGATAATGATAGACTTCTGCTTCACTATTAGTTTTGTCAGTTTGAATAAACACCCACGCAAGTTCACCAAAGCAGATATGGCCTCTTAACTCTCATCAACATCAACCCAGTCTAACACTTGCCTTAATCCCCTCTCTATTACCATGATTTCACCCTCCACACCCACACACATTACAATTGGATATGTGTGAGTTTGTATGTGCATGCGTATCAAAAGTGAGCTGTGTTCCTTTAAGAAAAACACCTTCCGGCTCTTCCTCAGGTATATTTACCTAACACACAGGCTGAGCTCACCAACAAAAAGGCTGGTGTGCGTGACTCAGTCTCTCTAGCTCTGTTACAAAGCAATTCCCTCTTTCTCTATTCATCAGATATTATCTCTCTCTCTTTCTCTCTCTCTCTCTCTCTCTCTCTCTCTAAAATGCTGTGTCACTTTATTCTTCTCACCTTACACAAAACTGTCACTGAACACTAATCTGCGGCCCATTACCCCTCTCTCTCTCTCTCTCTCTCTCTCTCTCTCTCTCTCTCTCTCTCTCTCTCTCTCTCTCTCTCTCTCTCTCTCTCTCTCTCTCTCTCTCTCTCTCTCTCTCTCTCTCTCTCTCTCTCTCTCTCTCTCTCTCTCTCTCTCTCTCTCACAGGAGCTGATAATCGTTGGAAAAATACACATCATGCACAACACAGAGGAGAAGGAGGAGGAGGAGGAGGAGGAGGAGGAGGAAACGGTTGCCGTGGCAACCTTGTTTCTCATTAACCAATTAACATAAACAAAGTAAGCGCAGTGTGTGTACTGCAGTGTATGAGTGTAGCGTGCGTGTGCATCAGGGATTGCGGTGTTCCGTGCATGTGCATAAAGTTAACTAGCAGTGTAAAAATACTGTAGTTATACTCCCGCTCCGCAGGGATTCCAAGTCTCTCCTAGCGCTGTTCGCATCTCGCAACGAGAACACGCCGCCGCTAGATATTCCTTCCGCAGGAAACGGCGATGTGGCACAGCGGCGGTCCCGCTACGCTGCATAGGGCCGAAATAACTGGCATTCCTGTGGCGAGGAGCGGAAACCAACGCCTGGTCGCCGTAATGAGCAGGGACCCCAGCCACGTGGAGGGATACATCAGCACACAGGCTGCGCCAATACAACATAGATCCTGTTATGAAGTGTATGTATATTATATATATATATATATATGGATCCTATCCTTAAATAAATACAATAGGCATCCTGTACTATCTTTAATATGAATCCCATACTAAATTATTTTCATACTATAATTATGCCATCATATCGCTATCTGTAATGTATTACCTAAGATATCTTACCTTAGTATTTTCATACCAAGGTATCTATAATATGTACACAGTAAAATATCTCCAATATGGATCCCAGCCGTAATATGGATCCCATTCTAAATATTGACAATATGCATTCATGCTGACTTATCTACATAATATATGTATCAATACTAAATGATCATCATTTATATTCCATACTGAACTAGCTGTATCAAAAGTATCCAAAAGTAAAACATCTACAATAAATACCCAATAGTAAAATATCTACAATGTACCCTATTCTAAAGTATCTGCAATTGATTTCCCTTACATCAGACAAAGGGTTGAGTTGACCTATAAAGAGGTGAAAATGTCCAACCCTTGATGAAGAATGATTTATTATTTATCTCATTAACTCCACAAGTTTCCATGACTCAGAACAAGTGACCTCCAGGCAGAACAACAGCGAGTCTCTAAAGTCACAGAAGGAGGAAGTTAAACCTGATATTTACAAGTGGCGCACCTGTCCTCTGGCCATCACCCAGTGCTGTTATAATTATATCTACAGCTGAAAAAAATAAAGGAAAACAGCAGAGAAGGTAACAGTCCTATAGGGCTTGAAGATAGCAACGTCACATCGTAATGACCGCCACCATTTTGGGAGCATAAGCGCATTTGGATGTTAGTTATTAGGTCAGTAGTCATGATTTTTGGTCATTGTTTAGTCATTAATCATGAAATGATTTGTCATTATGTTGTGATTGAAACTGCCACGTGGCAAAACAATGTTTTCATTAGCCTAGCTTACAGTACAAGTTGATTTTAGATTTTACAGTACTACAACTCTCTTGAGCCCTATCAAAATGGCTGAGTATCGCAATCCATTACATTTTAAATGTCATGTGATGTATTAGAGAAGTGACTTCCTACTCTAAAGCAGAGCTGCCAACTTTCACTCATTGAGTGTGAGACTCACGTAAATGACCCTCTTCGCACCCTCTCACGCCACACCACACCATATTTCTCACTCAAAAAACGTTGTCACACTTGGCAGCCCTGTCTAACGGCAAAAGCCGACCGACTTGTCGTTACGGACGCAAAGAAAATGTGCGCAATTTTGGCGCCTAAAATACACTTGAGTCCTATACGCGGTGAGAACCGAAGAATACAGGAGGTGTGTATATATTTATACATATATTTATACTTATATTGTTTGTTCTGTTTAACCTATTTAACTTATTGTAGAGAATGTGACGTGCACCTACATTACCAAGACAAATTCCTTGTATGTGTAAAAAACGTACTTGGCAATAAAGCTTTTCTGATTCTGATACAACCCTGCTTCATTTGCACTCCGTGTGCTTTGCTCTGTTAAAAACCATATGATTTTATTTCTTCATTGGATCGTGCTACAAATATGAGGTGAATTTCGCGTTATGTGTGATTCAGTCAATGCCTTCTAGTCATTCCGTTTTTCCTAGCATTTCTCACAAAAAAAGCACCCTTGAAGGTGTCTCTGCCCTGGCCCTACAATCCAACCGCCCGCCACCGTGCTGGTCTATGGTGGACCGTAACCTCCGAGGGATTTTACGGCTGACCTTAAGAGTCACCGCGGCTCCCTGACCACAGCCACGCGACGCTTCGTCTCTTTCACAGATCCCTGCGGTTCGCTGTTGTTCTGTAAACATATTAAATGGGAGTGGAGCCATCAAAGCCACCGTGTCCTGCAGGTCACAATGCGAACCGCACCACGGAAGACGCCACCAGACAAAGCAGTGCAAACTAGCTGCTAATGGCTAACGTGCTAGCGGCGACAAGCTAGGATATCGTATATAGGGAGAAAGCTCCTATGACTCTCTTGGGGGTGTTTGCTGGGTGGGGGGATAAAAGTTGGATTTATCTGCGTGGTTGCACCATAAGTCTTCATCATCACAAGCCATTGTGGCTCCACAAGTGTTGAGTGTTCGTCATAACCCCCCCCCCCCCACACACACACACACGCACACACACACACACACACACACACACACACACACACACACACATACACCACACATTCACACACACACACTCACCCCAACCACCACGACTAGACTGCCTTCCAAGTGTCTGTATTGTACTAAAATACATGTTTTATGACATGGTTTTATTGTATTTCGCTATTATCCTAATAATCATATCAAATAGTGACGTGAATAGATTCTACATTTTCCCTGCTAACCAGCGAAATGAAAGGATTACAGAAATCAAAGGTTTCAAAAAGACAAGTTTCACTAATATTCTTTCCTCCTTATTAGTAGGCCAGGCACCTCTTTAAAAACGTCACATCTACAGAGCAGGTGTTAACTGTCGATGGACACACAACCTCTAAGGTCCGGATTCCTAGGCCAAATGGCTGTAGTTTGGTGTGCGTGTGTGTGTGTGCCAGTGTGTGTGTGTGTGTGTGTGTGCCAGTGTGAAATATGTGTGTCAGTGTGTTTTATGTGTGTAATTTGTGTGGGTGTGTGTGCCAGTGTGTAATATGTGTGTCAGTGTGTAATATGTGTGTTATATCAATGTGTGTGTGTGTGTGTGTGTCTATGTGTGTGTGTCTGCGTGTGTGTGTTATATGTGTGTAACATGTATATGCACGTGCGTATACGTCTGATTCACCTCCTACTCTTTTATCAGTTGTGTGAGTGATACTGGGTCAGCGAGATGGCCACCATTAGTCACTAGTCAGCTGCCATTCCCACACAAAGCTGACCCTTCACCTGCACACACATGAGAGGAATGTGGCAGGGGGCCGTGTGGGCCGTGAGTCACACACGCTCGCGTCTGAAAAACCACCACCACACCCACTTACCCACCCTACCCCTTAACCAAAACTCATTCCGTCCTCTGCGTGTGTGTGTGTTTATGTGTATGTGTGTGTGTGTATGTCTATGTTTGTGTGTGTATGTGTATGTTTATGTGTATGTGTGCGTGTATGTATGTGTGTGTATGTGTGTGTGTGTGTGTGTGTGTGTGTGTGTGTGTGTGTGTGTGTGTGTGTGTGTGTATGTGCGCGGGCACTTGTGTCTTACATGTTCCATAAGCGGAGCAAGAGAGCCTATGTCCTTACGTGTGTGTGGCGGGAACATGAGTCACCTGACCACGCTGCGGGATCGGGTTCGGTTGGGGCCCTTCTTATTTTTCGAGAAAGCTGAAAAGCGAGTCTTGACTCAGCGCCGGGGCCCCGGCTTGTAACGGATCCCGCCGGGCTGTGTGTCGCGGTGCACAGCGCTAGCTAAGACACAAACTCCGAGCCATTCATTTTTAACTACATCTAGATAGTGTGTCAGAGGATTCATATCACTAAGGGGGGGGGGGGGGGGGGGGGGGGGGGTGGTTTGATCAACGGGCCCGGCTACTGAGCGGGTCGTATCGGTTTACAAGCGTATCATCATGACGATACAGTGGCGGTTTCCGTACTCCACGGCTTGAGGTGGACTGTAGGTAGCACAGCTGGACTGGAGAGAGAGAGACAGACAGACAGACAGACAGACAGACAGACAGACAGACAGACAGACAGACAGACAGACAGACAGACAGACAGACAGACAGACAGACAGACAGATAGACAGACAGACAGACAGACAGAGACAGAGAGGAAATGTCCTAGTTTGGGCATCAATAGGAGAAGAAGAAGAAGAAGAAGAGGAAGAAAAAGAAAAAAGCCACAAAGGGTTTGCTTCCTTGGCAAGACAACTAGTGGCACAATTGCCTTCATTCACCATCCCCCCCACCCCTCCATTTCATTCATTCTCTTCCTCAAAAGGTTGGAGCCACGGGTCTGCCCCATCGACTCGTGACTGACACGTCAACCCCCAAACTTAGTCAACGACGAATGCCAGAGGGGTGTATAAAAAGAAAGGCCTTGCATTCTTTCAATGTGTGTGTATGTGTGTGTGTGTGTGTGTGTGTGTGTGTGTGTGTGTGTGTGTGTGTGTGTGTGTGTGTGTGTGTGTGTGTCTTCATTTCTGCATGTGCGTGTTGTCTTTTGAATATTCACAACCAATCACCATACCTCAGTTAGCTATGATAGATCAGTCTGTCTGTCTGTTCATAGCCCCTTGGTCCAAGCACGAGAAATCCCATGCTAAATGTTAGATCACTGACTACTTCCCATTCCAACACACACACACACCGCTAACATGTGACAAGCATGATCATTTTCAAGTCCCAGACCTGCTAGACTACCAGACCTGATAGACTAGAGTCCTAGACCTGCTGGACTACGATCCCAGACCTGCTAGACTAGGATCCTAGACCTGCTAGGCTACCAGGAACCTCTAGACTAGGATCCTAGACCTGCTAGGCTAGCAGGAACATCTAGACTAGGATCCTAGACCTGCTGGACTGGGATCCTAGACCTGCTAGGCTCTCACAGCGATAGCAGCCTGGCGCTAATTAAGGCTGTTGCTGCTTGTAATTGCCAACAGCCAAAAAGTTAATTTCAGGGGGTTTGCTGGAGAAAATCAGTACATTCTACACAAACCTCCTCTGGAACCTGTAATTTAGACATCCTAAAAGAGGCTCAATATAGATGGCTGCTGAACGGGCCTTTATTTAGATGAGCCAGAGCCACTGCTTTTTCTTCTCCACATATTTGGAAGACAAGTGGTGGTAAATTGCGGATCGTAAAGGTCCATAATTTACTACCTTTTTTCAAATATCGCACACAGCCATGTCTTTTCCTCACCGTATCCATCACAATGACAGGAAAGCAACAACATATGTGCCCACTTCTTTATTAACATGGCTGAAGACAAATGTTTGGGAGTGGCAGACGGAACGACAGACATGCAGTCAGACAGACAACCCAACAGAAAGAGACGCTTCTCTGGTTGCTTTCTGTGTAAACAGCAACGTTCCAAGGGGACATATCCGTAAATGAGTCCTAATCCTTTGTTGCCGTTGATTTAACGTCAACGGCAACCATTTTCGAGTTAGCCCATAATGACTAAACAGTGATGGCCATTAATTACAAGTAACTGAATGACAGGTGACTCAGATGAGCTCTTATTAAATATTTATGATGTTTCCCGTGAATTTGGGAGCAACGCGCATCTCTAGCCTCTCTTAAAAAAATAAAAGATTTCAAAAGAAGGATTTACATTCATAACGTCGGTCACCGGGTAACGAAAGCTTCAAAACATATATGGATCGCAGCCATTCCAACTCCCATTTGAACAATTATTATAAATCTTCCCTGGCACTAGTGCGGAAAATATTATCAGTTGATCATAGTCACTGTATAGGCACTGCAAATGTTTGCCTCCTTGCATCTGTGTGTGTGTGTGTGTGTGTGTGTGTGTGTGTGTGTGTGTGTGTGTGTGTGTGTGTGTGTGTGTGTGTGTGTGTGTGTGTGTGTGTGTGTGTGTGTGTGTGTGCGTACAAGCACATGCAGTATGTTATCAGAGCCAGCAGAGCCATGGCTGATATCCGACCTCTCCAGTGTTCCAACATGATTTTATTGTTTTCAAGAACTGTATTGTGTGAGCCAATATGCCACCTTGCCTGCTGCTTCTCCAGAACAGCTGGCTTAAACACACAGGAGATATGCCAGGAAGTGACAACAGCCCCCTCCCCCCACCCCCATGCCACCCCACCCCACCTCCCTAAAGGAGCTGGGGTTTTGTCTTCCAATAAACGGCCTATGTTGGCACAACTAACAACGATTGAGACAACACAGCAGCAATTGCCCGTGCCCGATGAACAGGAGCGTCAGCACTTGTCATTGGTGGTCGGACGGAGACGGTCGCGACTTTGATGCCTCTCCCCCGCCCTCTATTGGTAGGCTATGGCACTGCAATTAAACTGCAGACGTTCTTTTTAAACTACAATTTAATAAAATATTCGTTTTTTTTTTTTATAGAAACACAACGAGAAAGGTCTAATTCAAAAGTCACACATGCTTGCTCGGTGATAGGCATTCAGAACACAATGTGTTGAATCGATGGCCGTGTTCGAAAAGGTTAACTTGTCCCCTCATTCGCTAATGCCTAATGCCTAATAATAATATAGTGAACTATATAGTTACCAATTTAAGGAACAAGTAAGTTAGCTATCAAGACGGGAGATCTAACACGTATCTGCTTGTTTATGCGCCCTATACACGTCCTGTCGAGTGATTTCGGGTGCATTATTAGTGTCCATGTAACATGTTAATTGCCTACTATGTAGTGCTAACAGTAAAAGTTAGGGAATGAGGACGCACGTGAGCCAATTCAAACATGGCCACAGACTGTATAAAGCTAAGTAGGTCCTAACAAGGGTTCAAGAAATGTCATATGAAAGGGAGGTGCTTTTCTCTGATACATCCATGTTTGTACATCAATGGACTTGGAGTCACTGGTGTTTGTTACAATGTAGCATGTTGTATTAGCGATGTTACTATAGCCACGTATTTGCTAATAACACTATTACAAAGCATATGTTGTTGTTTTAAAAAACACTGATTTTACTCGCAATTATCGATAATGTATTGTTTGGTTAGAGTGCTGCCTTACAAACCTAGACCACTGGCGCCATCTACCGGTGATTAATGTCTAATGTCTTTAATATAAAAATAAAACCCATAAGAGGAAAGAAATTAGGCTATATATCTAGATTTCAATTATTTGTGTTTTAATAAAAACAAACAAAGTATATACTTTGTCTTAATATAATGACTACTGAGCATTTTTAACAACAAGTGCGCTTCCTCTTTTGGGTTGGATGAAAATGAGGCAGACCAGCGGGAGTGGACCTACCCTCCCCTCTCGAATCACAGCAGCAGCAGCAGCCAGCCATGCAAGAAACGCACTTCATGAACCCACTGACACCCTGACCCGCAGTACCGAGAGAACACCCTAGATGGCGACATTCTACCAGAAAACCGAAACAAAAAAAGAAAGAATCTAATACGGACTGAAAAGCACTTCTCGAATTACATTTCGGGAGCATGGAGTTTGTTTTCCAAAACATCACGTAGAGGACAGGCACTCAACACTTTCCAAGACCGTGCCACTGGGCAAAGAAGCATCATAATGGCCTAGAGGTTGACTGTGGACAGCAGGCAGATGGACGGGCTAAATAAGAACTCAAAGAGCGGTAAAGACAACCAGATGTGTTTGCGCGCCGCTCGGCAGTACAGTGTAGCTTGTAGGAAAACCGTCTGTCCACTTGGATAGTCGGTGGACACGCAAATAGACAGGGATGAGGGGAGGCAAGGCAAGGGGAAGCCATGAGGAGTGACAGAGTTCAGCAAGGAAAGTAAACAAAAATCGAGAAGGGGGAGGACCGGACAAACAGCATGGATTCAGCCAGGGCACGGGAAGAATAGAAAGGGAAAGGGCGAATGGGGGGGGGGGGGGGGGGAGATTTTTATCCTCATGTGCGCTCAATCAGAGGGGTCATTGAGTGCGCTTGTTCCCGGACTGCCTGTCAAAACAGTGCGTGCGCGCAGCTCCTATTAACCACGGAGAATTTAACAACGCCCCAGTTTTACCATATAGACGCACGCGCAGTGTGGCACGTAGACGCGCGCGCTCGCACGCACACGCGTAAAAACAATGTTGCTTTTTTTATATCATAATTTAAGCCTTACTGGCAAAATCACTCACACACACGAACCACACGGAGCCAGCACACCACGCGCTGTACGCACTTGCGCAGCAGCGCGCACGGTGTAGAGAGAACTCAATTTCATCTGCGTCACAGAACAAGCGTGGACAGGTTTATTCAAGCCAAGATGTATAATACGCGAGTGACGGATTGACACCGACACATGTTGGTGGGAATCAATAAGTTCTTACCAGGTAAAGCAGGAAGGTGTGCAGGCCGGTGCCCAGGCCGACGGAGGACAGGATCCCCAGCCCGAGCCAGTAGGCGCAGCATAGGACCGTCTTCTCGACGCGACGCACGGACTAGAGGTGTTGGGTGGGGGTGGGGGTTGGGGGGGGGGGGGGGGGGGGGGTTGGCAGAGAGAGGGGGAGACAGTGTGTGAGCCTCATGCCACACACACATGGACCTCCCGAGTGCCAACGAAACAAGATGAGAGGAGTAGGACGAGGAGGGGAGGGAGGGGGAGTGGGGTGGGGAGCAAGGGTCAGAGAGAGAGAGAAAGTAAAAGAGAGAGAGAGTGAAACTGAGTGAAACGAAAAAAACTGAGAGGGACCATAAAGGGTGGGAAAGAGCATACAAGTGGTGAGAGATTGAGAGAAAGAGTAGGAGGGAGTGAGAAAGAGAGAGAAACAGCGAGATGCAGAAACTAGAGAGTTTATTGTTGGAGGAGCTTGCAGGATATAGCGGTATATCGAGCAGTGGGAGTGTTTTCAGCCCACTGAGTGAGGAACAAGGATCACTGCTCTCTTCTTCCGTGGCAGCCAGCTCTTACACAACTATAGGCAACTTTCAACAGCCCCCCACTACCCCCCCAACAATCATATACAAGTAGTCCCCCCTCTCCTCCCTAATCTGCTGTCACTCTGTCAAACCCCCTCCCCCTCTCCCAGCCCTCACCTCCACCCCCACAAACCCACGCAGGTTTACTATCGGGGAAACGTATGGATTGCAGATTACGGGAAGCACGTTGGGAGGGAGGGGGGGGGGGGCTATGTTATTGGCAGCGGACACCATTTCCCAGTAAAAGCGGCACATTGTAAAAATGTACAAAAACCCTAAGTCTTTCATCGCTTGCAGAAGGCTGGGTGTGTGTGTGTGTGTGTGTGTGTGTGTGTGTCTGTTTGTGTGGTGGTGAGAAGCTGCCTGCTAGAGCCAAGAATCCCAATGTGTACAGTGGGTGGGAACCTCTCTTGCATCACCCACCAATCGAGTGATCCCAAGGTAACATGGGCTGTGCCTCTCTCTTTCACATCAACCAAATGGCTGGAGAGAGGTACTGGCCACCGTCTGTTCAGACCCTTGGCTCTAATGCCTACTGATTGTGCCGCACGGTTGCTGAGAACCGGTTATTAGGCAACACCTCAGGAGTGGACTTTAATGCGGAAGGGAAGGGGGGGGGGGGGGGGGGGTATTTACGGAACTAGTATTTGACTCACCGGAGGGTAAACAATTGGTCATAAAAAGGGACGAAAACTAAGACCGGCATCACACGCAACACGATTCCCATGCAGATTTATATGGGATTTCATTTCAAATAACCGGCATGACTAGATTCATGATTGGACGTGCCATTTTAAAAAGACGTGAAGAGAATGTAGAGAACAGGCAAAGGAGGGAGAGAGAATGAAAGAAGGAGGCCCACATGTTTGTGTTCGCATGTGGCCCAGATGCACTAGTAAGATGAGACGGTCTCCGTAGTGGCCGCTAAATTCTATCAGGAGTCCTAATTGGGGACGTCCGCTGTCCAGCATTGAATACTGATGGGTGGGCAGTCACGGGGGTCCCCTGCATGGAAAATACTGATGAGACCAAGATGGCCTCTGAGGGATATATGACACATTTCCCTTTCCACTAAAGTGTGGAATCAAAATGTGCAATTAAACACACAATCCATGTAAGACACCTGCACATGCCCAACACACCCATCTCAATAGAACACGCTCTGTTCGGATTAAGGTATGGCGTGACGGATTTTAATTCTGCTATTAATGACTAATATTGTGATTCATCCTTTTATACCGTCTTTTGTCGTTCTTGTATTATTTTTGTTATCTTCCGACTTCATTGATATCTCTTTTCTTTCTCTGAAAACAAAAGGTTTATTCTTCTGTTCCCCTGAGTATCTTGCGTGCCCCTTTAGAGGGCTTATGGTGAAGACCTTTGAGACTTTAAACAGCTGTTTTCTGGGAAAACCTCATAGCTGCAACGGGTGTTTGAGTCTGTGTTTATCGAGGTCAAATACCTTGATAAGCAACTGTTCAGCAGAACGTTACAAGCTGAAGAAGACAGATGTGGTAAGAAGACAGACGTTGTAGAAAGGCAACTTCACTCTCCACATTTGCTATTGGTGACGTGTGTTTACTCATATGTCCAATCTTTGCAACGTGTATCTTGTTCTCTCCATCCAGCCATCAATCATTTTATTTGAATCTATCTATCTATCTATCTATCTATCTATCTATCTATCTGTCTGTCTCTCTGTCTGTCTCTTCCCCCGCCCCCTCTCTGTGTATTACTAGTACATGTTGTGTACCTGTTGGTGGGAGCCCTCCACATGGTAGGCTATGAAGAGCAGGAGGAGCAGAAGCAGAACGCCACACACAGAGCGTCTTCGCTTCCAGAGGCTGATCCGTGGCCAGGTCAGTGGAGAGGAGGGGAGAGAGAGAGAGAGAGAGAGAGAGAGAGAGAGAGAGAGAGAGAGAGAGAGAGAGAGAGAGAGAGAGAGAGAGAGAGAGAGAGAGAGAAGAGAGAGAGAGAGAGAGAGAGAGAGAGAGAGAGAGAGAGAGAGAGAGAGAGAGAGAGAGAGAGAGAGAGAGAGAGAGAGAGAGAGAGAGAGAGAGAAGGGAGGGGAAACGACCAAGGTGTAATGTCAATCAGCAGGTCAATCAGCCGGGGTAGATGACGAAGAGGTGGCAGGAGAAGGTTGAAAAAGATAATGAAAAAGATAGCTTGAGAGAGGGGGAAATTGAAGTTGATACAAGTGTGAAGTATGGGGGACATGTTCAACAAAGTTGTATTTATATAAATGAGTGTCCTGTCTCTGACAAATAGAGATCTAATGCTCCTAAAGCATCAGCCTCTCTGTTGTAAAACGGTTTATTTAATTTTTATGGTTTTTGAGAGCTCATCTATCTTTATTTATACGTGTGTCTCAGAAGAGTTTAGTGGCTACAGACAGTTTGGATATAACCACTATCTACTCAGTGTGGTTTACTTTACGCAACACATTTGTTCACGTGACTTTGTCGATGACGTTTCTCACAGTGTGCACCTCAGGCAGGAACTCACAGGGTTATACATACACATACTTAGAAGCTGCATGTCAAAACAACACACAAAACACCACATAAACATATCTACACCACTGCCATGCACTGAATGAACCTGTAGCCAGTCTCTCTCTTTCTCTCTCTCCCACCTCCCTCCTCTCTCTGTTCCACCCCCCAGCTTGTAGTGCTCGTGGTTCACCGCATCCTCTTGTCGTTTGGAAATAAACACGTTGTCCCCATGCAGAAGCACAACAGTACAAGGTACACGCTGACCTTATTCAGGCTGCTGCTGTCAACAAGGACTGTGACCGATGATGAGTGTAAAACAAACAGGGTGGCTGGGGGGGCTCACAAGGTTTATTTATTCTTTGTCACAGAAAGACATTTCTTGTTCACCAACTTGAATTGTATGTGTGTGTGTGTGGATGTGTGTGTGTGTCTGTGTCTGTGTGTTTGGGGGGGGGGGGGGAGCTGTTTACAAGCCTTTATGAATAAAGTTTTTCAGATTTACTCCATTATAAATGGCCGGCCAGTTCTGTGATATCTGCCCTTCTTTAAGCCCGCGTTTACAGACTGAAGAGACTGAGATAATATCAATGAGACGATCAAGGTCAGCTACTGTCTGGTGTGTGTGTGTGTGTGTGTGTGTATTTGTATGTGTGTGTGAGTCTATATGGGTGTGTGTTGTTGTTGAAGATTTTTATTTAACAGAGCAATATGCAGAACTAACACCATTTTAGTTTGACAAATATTGTATTTATTGAGATAATGTTTACTTAGTGTTACCATACCATATCAACATCCTGTTTCTCATTCCCATCTACTGCATAACTTGGTGGTGCAGCACTTCTTTGTAGTCAATATTAATTGTTAAATGTAATGAATGCTAAATACAAAATGTAATCCGGAATAATATGTAGGCATGTTATTGTTGTACTTATTAACCTTAATTATTTTTACAAAAAAATGTAAACAGTAAGACAGGAAGACACATTTCACCATCAAGATAACAACAAAGATTGTCATGAACAATGTCAATGATAGATGAAAACTAATATAGTGTTTTTCAGGTTTTCAACGCATTTGAAGGAAATGTGAATGTGAGTTCTTTTTTTCTGAAATGTGAACATGCCACCAACGGAACGGGGGTAGGGGACTCACCTCAGTGTGCATTCACTCAGAGAGTGGAGCAGCTCCAGAGAGAAGTAGTGCAGCGTCAGGAGAGGTTTCCTCCACAGAACCAAGACCTCAGGCTCCTCCATCTGACTTTCCCTCCGTCGAGGCTGATCCGGAGAGAGCACCGCGTCTGCACTCGCACGCACACACATGTACACACATAAACACATGCACGCACACGCATGCACACAGACACACACGCATACGCATACGCATGCACACAGATGCACGCACAGACAAACAAACACACGCACGACACAGACAGACACGCACAGACATACACAACACAGACACACGCAATGTATTGTAGTATTTTACAACAGACATCAAGGAACGAAACACAGTTGTTTTGGCATGAGGGTCAATTCTTTGTCCCTCATGAAACATTTTAATTCAATGATCAATTCTTAGGAATTAATCAATCCTGCAGGACTTCTGTACTGAACAAATGTTTTCACTCCAATTGATGATGTGTATTTTACTGTGTATTGTTTTGTTTAAGTACATCTGGGACACATTTAACGAACTACAAAAGTCGTGTAGGTTTATTGGTGTGTGTGTGTGTGTGTGTGTGTGTGTGTGTGTGTGGGTCTCATTGGCCAGATGTTATGTGCGTATTGTGGAGGTCCAGGAGAACCTCAGCGCCCCCAAAGGGCTGAGAATGGACAGTACAGACCTGCAGGTAGAATGCAGTTGGGAAAGGTGATTGCTAATCACTATTATCACTCACAGCTGCTGCAGGCCTGGGAGTAACAATCAACTCCTGGCCTACTTAAGTCTGCTGGTGACTACCGTGTGGGAGCTGGGAACCCAGTAAGAACGGCCCTGTCCAAAGACTGATCCCTGCGAGAGAGGATACCCCAGTCTAGGAAGAACCTTGGTTGCCCTTGTTTATCCCCAACCCCTTTTTCTTACTTTTGCAGTGGTTAAAATAAGAGATGCCCTGAACGGGTTTCGGTGCTGGTTACTCACTGTCCTGTCTGGGGTGCCACAGTATATTTGTCGCAATACATGTAAACATCAGTATGCGTAGTATAATTTTGCAATTGCTTACTTTCCTTTCACAATATAGTTTACAGAACCCTAAATTCTTCTATGTTAAATTATATTTATATAAAATTATTTTTATTGTATTGTAAGAAGCAATTGCATTATTAATGCAATTATCCAGTCAATGACGAGCATGGTGGGTTGGTCACGTTAACTTTACCTTCAGCGGGTCCGCGGTGCAGTTCCTTCGCTGCTGTGCGCCTTTGGAGAGGGTCCACTCCATCGTCGGCCATCTTGCATTCACTAGCCAGAAGAGACGACACTTCAACAACCCATGACGCACGCACCCTCTTTGATCTGCCTCAGAACACCCACAAGCTGACCTTACAGACTGTCACACACACACACACACTCCCAGGGTCATTAGAGTACCTTAGTACACAAGCACACACACACACACACACACACACACACACACACACACACACACACACACACACACACACACACACACACACACACACACACACACACACACACACACACACACAAAACCCAACATCCATTCCTCGTCTCCTCGCCTGACGGACCCATATGTGATGCAGACAGATGACGGTGTGCTATGTTCTGCAGATTACTGGTAACTCAATCACAGTTGTGTGTGACACCATCCCACCACCCACTGCCATAGCATTCTAACAACCAACAACCAACCTCCTACAGAATAATGACTGTACCCAGATGCTCCATTTGTATTTGCCAATTATATCATCGAGTAATGAAGAGGACTTAGACGGGATCTAGACACATCTTAAATAGATCAGGAACAGATTGTAGATCTATGGACTATGAATGAAAGCCAATAGGATGAGGGGTGGGGAAGGGGGGGGGGGATGTTGGGTTCATGGAAGGGGTAAAGTTTTAGTGAGATGATCATACTGTAGAGGAACGGGTGTGCTTTGAGTAGGAAATGGGGTGAGTCACTCACACACGGCTATACATAAATATATGGGTTGTTCAACAGTATATTTTTGGGTCCCTTGGGAATTTTGGGAGTGAAGTGAGATGGAGGGTCTCTGAAACATATAGGTATGTAACTCACCATCTGGCCAAATTGTCAGCCCCCCCCCCCCCCCCCCCCCCCCTCTCTCTAATCCCTCTATCATGTGGCCCAGTGCTGCCCTAGAGAAGGGCCCCTGGCTCCAGTTTCAATACATCCAGCCAGTGTGGGCTGTCAGTTTACTGACATTGTACAGCTCTGACTTACCAGGGGGCCCCAAGATGGCTCCTCGGGGCCTTCCACTGGAATGTAGCCGGCGTGGTCACAGACCAGGCACGGCCATCTAGTGCACTTTACCGTAGTTTCGCTTGTTTACCAAATGGCAGCTAGGGGTTATGCGAGGGAATGCAATGGAGTTATATATTTTTGGGGAGGAAACTGAAGTATTTAACGCTGTTTTTGTTTTTGTTGTGACTATTGTTCAACAATTCAATGCTGATTACTTTCTCCCCGGGGTCATTGGGGACATGCGCAGCCACGCACGCGTGCACACGCACACTAGCACAGACACACGGATCCACAACCACACACACACACACACTGCAGCGAGGCATCGTTTCACATAGAGAAATGTCAGTTCTGTTGCAAAAGTTTATGTTGGAAAAATAAAACCTTAACTATCACATTAGCCCAGAGGTCTGAAAAGAGGAATATTTTTTCTCCTTTTTCCATTTGCATTTAGAACAATTCCCACTCCCACAAGTACGTCAATGTGCAACTGCTTATTTAGCCTCATTCATTAAGAAAATGTCTGCCAAACAGGCAACAATATTAAATACAGGCACTGGGAAAACAATCCTGTCTATTAAATTACACTGAGTATCGTGTACTAAAACCAGCGCTAGTAAATGCTTAAACTGCGCACATCCACCAGAGCGAAACTCTGGTGGGTTGCGCAATCACATCCTCCAAAACAACAGGCGTGCGTCAGACCTGTTGAAACTGCTTTAATGCAAACTGCTTTAATGCTGGAGAATAAACTAAACGAAAGCAACTCCACCTCTTCACATTACAAAATTGATTGTTCTCCGTTCGGGTTTAGAAACATGTTTAGAAATAATATATTTAAAATCGTATTGAATGCTTTTGAGCAACTCACCGCTCAGACGGGTGTCCAGTAGGCGAGCAGGGAGTGCTGTATCAGCGGCAGAGTGCAGCCAGATGAAGTGTGGCATCCTGCACAACCACATCACCACTATCCCCGTGCAGGGTATGGTGGTGGGGTAGGAGTGGGGGGAGAGGGTGGGGGTCAGGCTGAGAGAGAGAGAGAGAGAGAGAGAGAGAGAGAGAGAGAGAGAGAGAGAGAGAGAGAGAGAGAGAGAGAGAGAGAGAGAGAGAGAGAGAGAAAATAGTTCATCCTTTGCCTGATCGAACCTCCAGAGAAGCACTCTAATTAAAGGTCTATAAATATAAGTGGATCACTTTCGTGGACCATACTTCAAACGCTCGGCAAACCTCGGTGGGCTTCACACGGAAAGGGGAATGCTATCCTGGGAGACAACGAGTTGCTTCAAGTTTGTTCCAAATATTGACAGAAACAGCCCAGTCCGTCAAAAAAATCATTTTCTTTTCAGGTCAATGACAAGTGTGGAAGCAGAATGGGGTCGACTCCACGTTGAGGTTCAGGCAGGGTCGCGATTAAAGCATCGGAAGGGTTATTGAATACAGTGATATACAATTTCCAATCTGGGTAAAATAGCAGCTTTCAGCAGATCTCTGTCTTCGGCTTTAGTGTGTGGATCTCATAACGAGGTCCCATGGTCACGCCCACCACAATGTTTACATCTAGCAGGCCACACCCCCCTTCTGAAGCCAAGAAGAGAGTTCGAGATCATTTTATTGAGTTATAAGTGTGGCATCTTCACTATACCCCACTCATGTACTTCTATTTATGGAAGCTATATTGAAACACTCACAATCGTTTTTTTTCATCACTTCTTTTTAGGTAATAAACAGTGTTGAGAAACATGGTTTAGGCTAGTTCATGTAAGAAATCTAACCTGCAGACACATGCAGGTTGTCAGCGTGTTAAAATGCTATGTTACATCTAGCATTTTTCTCTCACATTTTTTAATAACTCGTGCGAACGAAACACTATGTCTCAGGGGAAATGCGCTAAATTTGAATGCGACTAAATGTAAATGACACTGCCAACATATAACATTAATCGAACCTGTCGTTGGCATAACTAAACAAAAGCCTTATGTCATAACATTGCATTCGGCTAGTAATGTACATTCATTAAGATACGAATTGTAGACTATTTAATAGCATCAGATACGTTTAACATAACTGTCCTATCGGACAGTAAAAATGAAGGAAACAGACGCACGCAACTACCTTAAACACGTGTACGGATTTCATGGTTGTGGTCCTTCATATTTCGGACTACCAGTATGGGGCTAAGTGAATCAATGCTGGACCACACTGGCATAGGAGTCCGACATATATATATATATATGTCCTATATATCCATACATATATGCACACCATTTTTGTTTTTATGACTTATGTGTAGGTTGTGCTGCTGGACTACTAACACATAGGTGTAACCATGTTTTGTGCAATGGTTTGTCATTAGTTATGTATCACTTACCACACACGTGTATGACTGTGAGCATTTGTGTGTGACGTCATCCGTACGCGACTAAAGTCAGACAGAAGAGGAAGCAAATCAGCCTCTTAGCGCGCTGGGCTAGCTCGTGGGTATGTATATCAATAAAATATACACATATTATTTAAAACTGCAGATGTAAGACATTTATCTGGAAAAAATATCAATGCGCATTATAGCAAAGATAAAGTATGTGGGAAAGTGAGAATCTGAGAAGTGATGTTTTAAATATTGTTATGGTGAAGATCACTTTAATATACAAGTTGGCTAAACATATCCCACTCATCTTTTCATTGCTTTCCAAAATGACCATAAATTAAATAAGTTGGGCAGGCCGATTAGTGACAAAGTTTTTTTTTGTGCAACCATATTACCATGTAATGCATATCAAGGTGTCTGTCTTGGTGACATGTACACAGGAACAGCCATGGCATTCAGTGTTTGAAAGTAGTAACGTTAGCCCATTGTTTTAAAGCGCCCAGCCTTGACATGTCCGACGTAACTACGTAAAATGCACTACACGATGTTCCTGGAAAAACCTGCACATGGTACTGCACAATATACACTGTTAACCCTTATACAATAAATGATGGACTCTACTGCAGCATACACATTTACATTAAATCAACCAATCAGAATATGATAGGCATCTATTAGGAATGCCCTTTCCCCTTCAACAACAATCACTGACTATCCAATGTTAAACCCTGTCACTTTGCAGGTATTCCAAGATGATGGACTCGTATAGCCCTTTGGCTTTGGGCATCATGGCCGGCTTGGGCTGCGGTCTCTGCCTCGGCTGGCACTTCAGGGCTCGCTTCGGCAAGTCCTCCAAGAACCTCATGTCGGCCGTGGCAAATGGTGCGAGCGAGGCCAGCGTGATGGGCGAGGGAGGGGAGTTCAAGATGATCCTGGTGGTGCGCAATGATCTGAAGATGGGTAAGGGGAAGGTGGCCGCTCAGTGCTCCCACGCCGCCGTGTCGGCTTACAAGCAGACTCTCCGGAGGAACCCGGAGCTCCTCAAGCAGTGGGAGTACTGCGGCCAGCCCAAGGTGGTGGTGAAGGCCCCGGACGAGGAGACCCTGATGGACCTGCTCAGGCACGCCAAGGAGGCGGGTCTGCCCGTGAGCATCATCCAGGACGCGGGAAGGACTCAAATTGCGCCAGGATCACGCACCGTTTTGGGAGTCGGACCGGGGCCTGCTGATTTGGTGGATAAAGTCACCGGGCACCTGAAACTGTACTAGGATGCATCGAGATCTCACGTCTGACTGAAATGTTTCGGATTTGTACTGCAATGTAATTTTGACTTGAAGAATGTGACCAATTTCATACCTATTTCAGTAAAGAGTGGAAGTGAAAAAGTTGTCCGTTTTATAAATATTTATTGCATATATATTGACATGCATCTGAATGATGGTGTCTACCAAATAATAAAGGTCTATCTATTAGACCTGGAGCTGACACCATGTTGTATGAATTCAGTTGTTACCCATCATAAAACTAAATACATTGGCACAGTACAGCATCAACATTTATACCATCGTTTATAGCATACCATTACATTTGATTAACAAAATGCGTTCCTTTTTATTCATGAAACTATTAAAATTGGACTTCTGGACTGGTTTCATCAGAAGGGGCCAACATGCCCTGAATGTTAGTAAAATGATTTTGCGTCCTTACAATAAATGATATTTATTGTAAAGCCATTTCTTTTTAATTGTACAAATCAAACAAGCCCAGTATTTTCTTGACAAACAAGCTTTTATTTTTTTAAGTGGATAAGAAAACTGCCGTTTCATTCATTATCTTTATTTCGCACAATCAACTATCTTTAAGTGCACACTTCAATCTAAAGTAATTTAAGAATATAAGGTCAAAGGGGGAGGTTAATGATCAGTTGTCTGCAGAATGCGTAAGCCTTTGATAGAAACTCTAAATCACCCCAGTCTTATGATATTTCTTAATTAGATCTAAGTGGGAACAGTGGACAGATTAACCTGGTAGGACCACACTGGGGGTCATAATTCTCTTCTGTACACTCAGGAACAGTGACCTAAAACACCACAATATCCAGCATACAAACCGCAGCACAGAAAGAATAAGCAGGAGAGGACAGGGGTTAGTCAAATACACACAGGTGGTGGGGATGAGGCCAAAAATGCAAGTCATCCTCAGAAATCCCTCCTTGAATGGAATGGTCCCACATTAAGAGCAGATATTTAAAGCACAAGGGAAAGGGCATTAGTCTGCATACACTGCTACAGTATCCTGCAGGGCCTTGATGGGAAGGATGCCACCCTAAACAAGAGGTGAGGGGGAAATTAAACACTCCTGTTAAAATAATCTCTTGGGAGGTGGGAGGGGGATTTTCATTGAAAAATGACCCGCCCTCTACCTTAACGGTTACTGGCATGACGTAGTGTTTGTGGTTTTGTGGCCTGGGAAGCGGCAGTTTCATGTTCAAATATAGAGGAACATTGTAGCATTTGTATTTTCTGAATATACAATAATTAAATGCATTTTGTTTTTTAAAGACCGACAGAACAAGCTTCTCACACATCAAAATGAAGAGATTCTACATTAATTTCTTCTCGGTACAGAGTGCAAATCAGATGCGTCACAACAGACCTTTTATGTAGCCGAGAAGAGGACTTGCTCTCCCAACAGTTTCCCCCACCCCCCATTGTACATGAACCCGTTTCCCATTCAAATAAAATAGACCCCAAATTTATTTTCTTTTTGTTACCATAAATGTGAAAAATTAAATCGGAATGTGAAAAAAATAATCCTTGTGATTCGAGCCATTTTTCTTAACAGGAATAAAATGGAGTCCTTCATGACAGTTATAGAGGAAGAAGTAAAAAAGAAAAAAAAAACTAAAATAAAATAACAACTGCTTGTTGCCATCAGTCCCGTTGCAGGACCGATGGACAATATTGGGCTGGTAAAAGGACTGGGGGGACAAGTGGGCCGGGGTCTCCGGCCCGGACAGGGGTCTTTACATGCCGTAGCCGAAGCCCGGCTGGGCGGCTGGCGGTGCATAGCCTGCCGGCGCCTGGTAGCCGTAGCCGTAGGCGGGCTGGGCCGCTACCGGTACGCTGGGGCCTGCCGTCAGCATCAACTGGGGAGTGCCTGGAGTGCAAAGAGAAACAGAACACACATCCATTGAGTCAACGTCCTTTTAACAAAAACACACATCCATTGATTCACCAGGACTACATTTAAACCATACTGGAGTGATGACCCAACAAACACACCAAATTAAGATATGTTTGGGAGTATAAAATTAAGAAGAAAAAAAATAGGATATATCCACAATGTAAGTTAACATTTGGATACATTGTATTGCAAACAAGCTATTCTTAGATTTTGGGTTGAAATACCAACAAGCCCTAGAGGTGAAACCTGGTTAATTTACCATAGACAATAGGCTGCGTCTCTGTTGCCTGTTCCTCCTCTTTCCTCATGGACTCTGAAGTTTCCAACTTATCCACCTGCAAGAAACAGAAAAAAGATTTATATGAAGTTTCAAATTTGTAAATGTAGGAGAATATTCAGGATGACCGATGCAGCAACAATTCAACAAAGCTCAAACAGAATTAAATACTCTAAAACCATCAAGTCAACTGTAAAGTTTATGCATTTTAATGCTCATGATGCAGACTACACTACTGTGAGTTGTATTGTACCTTTTAGTGGGGTCAGGCAATGCAGAGAAACTATTAATAGCAAAAACAGCAACATGGGAAATTATGAGTTTCTGATTTAACATAAGCCTATAAACATAGTGCAGACACATTTTTGAATATATATGATCTAAGATGTTAGTGCAAAATATGCCCCTGCTTTTTCTTTCTTCAAGAATACATTTTCAAAACATTAACAGCAAAACCCTGCAAAATATCTAGTACTCAATTCTCTTTTCACAACATTCACAAGCTGTTCCAACATGCTGGTTATGTTACACAGCTCACTGTATTGTGTGCAACACCATGCTGGTGCACGCTTGTGTGTGCATGTGCGCACGTGCAGTCCAAGGTTGTCATGGCAGCTACTTTGAAGTGAAGCGCTGCCATTAAAAAGCAAGGCCTGTGCCTTGCAAACGACCTGTGTGGGTGCCACTGGGTGGTGCTGCTCACTAAGGGCTGTTATTCAACCAAACATGCTTCTCCGCATCGTTTCAACAGTCATTCAAAGACCCTCTGCATCTTCTGATCCCGGGACACTAGGCCAGCGGGAGAGAAATTTCGTACCGGTCAGATGATTCGTCAGCGTTTCATGAGTGCTAGGGGATATGGATTAACCCTTTTCTAGATACATTTAAATAAAATCGAACGCTTGTTTGCAGTAGGGGGAGACAAGAGCATGCCCACCTCTTTCATAGTCTTCCAGTAGGTCACTTTCTTGTTGAATGGGGTTGTTACTAATCTCTTGATTCCATTCAGGTCTATGGAGTATAACAGATTCTACCACACTCTACCACTCATGTCTGAACGTAAACATAAGTGTGCACCGTGCGTGACAGCGCTAAACCCATGCACACTCAAAGGCTGAAGTCTGCCAGGCTCAAATAAAAACAAAAAACACCCACAATCCAAGTCCAAAAAATTAGAAATAAAATGAACCAATCACAACCTTTGCCTTTTTCTCAATAGCATCAACCTGGAAGAGAAGAGGCGGCAGCTTAGAAAATACCATGTCAACCATTGACAGCCAGATACAAGGCGCGATCTGAGGAACGTGCCGACCCGTTAGCTTCCGCACAGAGCGGGAGCACGTTGTTGTGCTGCACAGGCAACTTTTTCTTTGGGGACTGTGCAGCTGTACCGGCATTTTGAGTAGTCTTGAATTTTGAGTACTACGAAGCCTCCGACAGATAGTGCTCCTGTCAAGGAGGGCTGCCAAGAGATGTTGCTGCTTTGTCAATTTATTAAATAGCACCCCGTCTTTAGATTTCAGGTTGTTCCATTCACAGCACGGTACGTTTAAAAAAATTTTTTTAATCCAATGGGTTCACTTTTGTTTATTATGTTGGCTGTTCTATCAAACTTCTGCTCTCCTGGCCATCCTAGAAAGGAGATCGCCCCCATTTCTTCTACAGGATTTATTCCCTTTCCCACTGGGGCTTCGGAGAGTTTCATTGCACAGTAGGATTACAGGGATGGTATAAAATCTATGCTGTGCACGGCTCTGCCGTGAAGCCCTTACACAGGCTGTAACTGTAATAAAATCAACGAGTTATAAAATATAACCCCAACATAAGACGCCCAGATCTATACAACTTGGTTGGGGGGGCAGGATGGCCGGTTAGGTGGGCTGGTGGTGCTGGACCCACCTTGCTGAGATACTCCCTCATGACCTGGATGAAGTAGGGCATGGAGAAGTCCATGATGTTGTGGCGCCAGGCCGTCTCCAGCACCACGTCGGGCCGCAGCAGGTCGTAGCAGGTGAAGAGGCAGGCGGCGAAGCACTCCTTCTTGTCCTCCTGCAGGAACCAGGCCAGCAGCTCCTCCGCCAGCTCCGTGTCCTTGGACTCCGACGCGTACAGCATGGCGTCCTGGGGCCGGGAGAAAACGTGGATGAGGGCTAGTGGTTGTATACAGCGGAGGTTCACGGTGCTCCGTTTTTCACGGGTTATATTGTCGAGTATGAAAATAACAGCATCTACAGGAATGTCTATATCCTTTATATCTTATGTTAATTAATGAATAAGTAGTTAGGAAAGTTGTATTTTGTCTGAAGATGAATCTACCTATTTACCATTTATTACTATTCAACATTTGCTATGTAAAATATACAATACTGTATAAAGTAGTTTATACAGTATAGATAGAATATGGATGAAACACTTAAAAAAACAAAACAGTATTGCAGTACTGTGGATGGCGGTAGACATTTACAACCATAAACTTCCTATAATTGCTTTAGTGTTGCAATGTCATCTGTATCACAATACATACAGCACCCAGGTCCTTCTAAACATCCCTAATGGAGTCCCAGCACAGCGGGACAGGAGGAGCACCTTATAGAGCTTGTCCTTCTTGCAGAGCTCCACGCTCTGCTTCCAGCGGTTGTTGCCTTTGAAGAGGTAGGCGGCGATTCTCCTGAACTCGATGAGCTCGTGTTTCTCCAGCCGCTGGGCCAGCGAGATGTTGTCAAAGTTGTCGTAGGCGTCTATCGATGTCCTCACGGCCTGAGAGTGTAGAGGAAGACGGGGACGTTAAAATGGACACACGGTGGACAAATGATGGAATGTAACTGTTAGAATTGAGGAAGGGTTGGATGGAGAAAGTTGAGGCGCTCACTTGATAGTCCTCTTCTGTGATGAAGAGGTTGTTAAGTGCTTCATTGACCGACTTGTTGTTGTGGTTCTGTACGGAACGCAGGTAGGCTTTGACAAGGGGCAGCTGCTTCACCTGTAAGAATAAATACATTTAACATCAACATTCATCTTGATTGCATCAAAACACATTGACAGGCAACAGGTGGGTGGACTCAAACAGTTTTGAGTCAGGGTTGAGGCGTACCTTGGAGAAGTAGTTGACAGCACGAGAGTGGTCCAGTCTGGGTGAGAGCACGATGAGCAGATCGTTCAGTAACAAGGGCTTGAACTCCAGATAGAACTGGGTGGCTTTGTAGTACAGCTCCACGTTAGCCACCTGGACACAAGAGGGACGACAAGATATTTCTGGTCAACACTGGTGCTCTCTGCGAATGAACTAACCTCACGGACTGATCCCAAGGACTGACTGGGCCTATATGCAGAAATAATCTATACGTGTGCGTGAATATAGTTGAATGAAATTCAATACACAACAGTTTATGTACATGTCCCAGCCACTTCCATGGTTTTAATATCTTGGCGTTTTAACTATAGTCTGGCAGGTTGGTGAGAATGAAAAGCATTAATCTCCCGGGTAATGTCCCTGTGGCACAGACGCGAGACCGTACCTTGGTGATGATGTCTTTGAACTGGCCCTCCTTCCAGGCGTCTGTGGGGTGGTTCATCATGGTGATGATGGCGTTGTCGAACTCCTCGTACTTGTCGTACAGGAAGACCAGCTCGGCCCACAGGTGGGCCTGCTCGGCTGCCCGCAGCACCTTGGGGATGTTGACACGGGACCAGAAGAGCTCCAGGTGCTCCCTCATCTTCTGGGGCTTGAACTTTGAGTAGAGGATGGCCAGCTCTGTGAACATGCCCATGTGGGCGCGCTCCAGGCCCAGCGCCGCCTCCAGCATGGTGATCAGCTCCTCGAAGTAGCCGCGGTCCTGGAGGTGGGGGAGTCGGAGGGGGAGGGAAGGGTGGGAGGCGGGAATTGTCGATTGTTGATGACTTATTATACAACAGTTAGTTCCGACCAAGTAATTTGATTGGACAAGAGGCATTCCATGAGTGCTTATGTGGAGTATAAAATCACTTGGACTTTTAACTATACACGTTATCACTTCGATGTCCAGGTGTTTCTAATAATCGTTAATTATATTGACGATCATAAGCTGTTAACAGACTTATTTCACTGGTTACACAATAAATGGAAACGTAAAGATAAATGTACATGATACAAAGTAACTGGCCTGCGGTAGCAAGCTAGTGAGCAGGGAAATGTTTGTCCAGTCCAGTTGTGGAACTATTTGTGTTGGTGGAGCCCAGTAAATTATTAAATAAACAAAAGGATAATCTGATGCTTATTACTATTAACAAAAAAATTTGGTTGTGCCATTATACTGAATATACACACAGCTGTGATTATCTTCGGTACTTGGCCTGCGGCCTCATACCTACAACCCAATCAAAGCACTCCCTCTCTTGTGATAATGCTTAATTATTAGAATTTCTAATTTGATTCCAATAAAATCTGCATTGCCCGTGTATTGTAGTCCACACAGTGTGGATCTGTAGTCCACACAGTGTGGATCTGTAGTCCACACAGTGTGGATCTGCAGTCCACACAGTGTGGATCTGCAGTCCACACAGTGGGGATCTGTAGTCCACACAGTGGGGATCTGTAGTCCTCACAGTGGGGATCTGTAGTCCACACAGTGTTGATCTGAAGTCCACACTGTATCCATCGTATGCATGCCATCTTACCTGGTAGTAGTTGATGAGCTCCTCCAGCTCGTCAGCGTGCACCACGATGTGGAGGCCGCACATCTGGGCCAGCCGGAACTCTTCGCCGTCCACACAGGCGAAGCACACCTCCTTCCAGGTGCGGGTGCTGTTGGCCTTGCGGGCCCCGTCCACGGCGGCCTGGTACTCGCCCAGGTGCACCAGCGTGGAGGCCAGCCGGCCGAAGTTGGACACGTTGTTGTAGAGCAGCTTGGCCGCGTCGTACATCTTCTCGTCGTAGCAGCGGTCGCCCACCTGGTTTACGTTTTGACAGAGAAGAATGATTATGGTCTAATTTTAACCAAACAGACAAACAGATGTCGTTAGGAAGGGTTTGGGCATATTGCTCAAGGATGCCCACGTTTAGGCTGTGGTCATTGTGGAAATCGATTCCAGTACCTTTCGGCTGGGAGTCAATCAATCACACTAGCCGCTACGCTACCCTGTCCCATGGGTTTGGTGAGCAGGTTGCCAAGGTAAGGGAACATAAGAGTGTAACATGGCGGCACGTTCTGGAGACCTGCTGGATGTGGGCGTTGTTGGGTCCATTGATGAACTCCTCCAGCTCGGCCAGGCGGTTGGTCTTTGCCAGGGCGAAGATGAGCTCCGTCTCCACGTACGACTCGCGGGCCTTCTTGCGCGCCATCTGGAGGAACTTCACCAGGTCCTCCCAGTTGCCTAGAAACCGGCACCCATGGCCACAGTATTAGGGGATGCTGTATGGAATATTGACTACTTGTCTCGAGTATCACCTCTAACGTTATATTTTCCCGTGTCAACGGGAGTCCCCACCGCTCTGATCTGCGGCCTGGACCACCTCCATGTACGCGGAGGGGTCGTCAGCCTTGATGTAGGAGTCAATGGCCTCTTTGACCAGTTCCTTCTGCAGCTGGGCCTTGGCCAACTGGCTCCACACAGCCGGTTCATTGCAGCGCTCCGCAAACTCATAGGCCCGGTCCAGGTTTCCAATATGCTCAATGAGCACCTGCAAAAACCCCGGATCATAATATAAGTACAACCATTTTTTTTTAAATCATCATCGAATTAAATAATCTGGAATAAAATACTCAAGATAATTACAAAAACCCATCTCAAATGTACATTTACACTTCTGAATAGTAGTAATCCAGTGCCACCAACTGAGAAAAAGGCAACAACTAAAAAAGACACTGGACATGGAAAAGGATAGATTGGCTGACCTGCACAGCGGAGGTGTTGACATCAAACTTCTTGAAGATGGCGAAGGCCTCCTCAAAGAGCTCGTTACTAATAGCGATGTTGGCGATGTCTGGGGCGTCGTAGTTATCCAGCCGGTTGATGTACTCCATCACGCGGGTGCGGTCCGCCTTGATAGCCGTCAGGATCAGGAGGTTCTGGAGGTTTCTGGTACAAGCAAGAAGAACATTTCAGGACATTTCTCAGACAACGTGCTAGGACTCAATTAAACCCTTCACTCGCTTCCCTCGCCCGCCATGTCGGCGACAGCGCTTGTACCTGTGCTCGCTGAAGACGGAGTTGTCCAGCACGATCTTCTCCAGCAGCTCGATTAGCTCGTTGGGCAGGTCGGCCGTCATAAAGGCCTTGACCGTCACCGACACCTCCTCCGGGTCCTGGGTCTCGGACAGGGCCGTCTGCACCACCTAGCGGGAGAGACAACGCACAGTCAACAACACGTGGTCAAACTCCACCAGCGCACACCCCAAGGGTGTAGCTGTTCACTGTGTGTGTGCTGGTTGTGGTCAAACACACACACACACACACACACACACACACACACACACACACACACACACACACACACACACACACACACACACACACACACACACACACACACACACACACACACACACACACACACACACACACACAGTAGCTGTTCCTCCAGCCCTCTCACCTGGTCGATGAGAGGCCTTCTGAAGGGGTTGCTCTCCAGCAGCACGCTGGCCCACAGCTCTGGGTCCTTGCGGCGCACCAGGTAGCGGGACAGGCTTTTGAACAGCGAGTTTTCATTGCAGACCTGGAAAGCACAACAAAACCGATCTTAGACATCGCTTGCTTTGCTACATTACAGAGAACCACGAGTCACGTGCGTAACAAATGAACAGCCCAGATACAATGGAAATCCAATATGTGTAAATATAAATGACAAAAGAATAGATGGAGGGATCGTGAGCCAGACTCACATTGATGAGCTCCTGGTCACACTGGCCGCGCTCGTAGGCCACGCAGGCTAGGTGGGGGTCCCTCTTCTCGCAGTACTTGCCCACCACCCGGCTGTCGTAGTAGGGGTTCTCCCGCAGGAAGCGCTCAGGGTTGTTGTTGCTGTCGATGTAGATCTTGGCCAGCGCGTTGTGGGTGGCCGGCTCCTCGCAGCCCTCATGGATGCGGGCCTCCAGCCAGGGCAGAAGCAGCTTCAGTCTGCAGAGGAAGGGAGAGGCGAGAAGGGGTGCGGTGGATTGAGTGGGAGGGCTGACGTGACTGTATTGATTGACTGTAATGATCAACACTTCCGACCTGATCCAAAGACGTTCAGTGAGTGGGAGATCCAGGACAGATGGGAACGTTTTATGTGGTCTAATAAACTGTAATGGTCTCATTTTAGCGGAAGGTCAAATTCCTGGGAAACTTACGGTGGCGTCCAATGTGGAAAATTCAAGCCAAACGACTCCAAATAAAATAAAAAGACCGAAACATTTCCTAAAACCTTTTAAACATGTTCTGAAAAGTTACACCATTATGAAAACGCAGCCGGAGCAAGAACGACACGGTTAATGCAGAACAGAGAAAAAGCCAGTCCAGTTTCCCGAGCACAGGAACGCCCGTTACCTGTTCCTCTTCTCCACCTCGGCCACCAGTTCGTCGGTGGAGAACTGGCCACGGACCACCAGGATCAGGCTCTTGATCACGTCTTCTGAGCAGTCCACGTCCAGGAGACCACCGATCACCACGGGAAGGCGGCTGGGGTTCACCTGGCACACAGACAGAGAGACAGAGTCAGTGATCAGGATCAGTAAGAAAACTGCATCATTCATCTCATTTAGAAACTCTTCCTGGACTTGGGTCAACATGTTGCACGTACGGTTTATACTAAGCATTACAATAGTTGGTATACTGGTTGACGGAGGTTTGGGACTTACTTTCTGGACATAGATCTCGATGTACTTCTGCAGGTTGTTGCGGTACAGGTAGAGCACCAGGTCATGGACGAAGTCGAAGCGGTCACACACAATGATGAGTGGCAGCTGGTCTGTAAGCTTGGCCTCCTGTCAGAAAACCAACAACAAAGACAATGTCAGCTCAGCACCATCATTAGGACCGGTACACACACTCCTTGCCAAAATAATCCCACTACAGTTCAATCATTTGACAAATTATGCCAACGGAAGAGGAATGGGTTTTCTTATTCCCAAAAGGCTCAATAAAATGGCCAAAAGCAACACATATTTTTTTGCATGCAAGACAATAATAAGAGGTTGAAATGTATCACTGATTCCGCTGACCAATGCAAAAAACGTTTGGCAGAAATGGAAGCCTACAGCACAGAACGTGTGTCTGCAGTTTTCTAGACAGACTGGAAAAGACATGGTCGCTTTTGGAAGTTTCGTTGAAGATTAGGAAAACATTGAATTACGCCAGCCTACTCCTTCAATGACAGTGGCAGTTGGAATACTTAAGTCCGTTAACCAAGTTATCATTCCACTCTGGGGAAAATAGGTCTGAATCGCGGCAGCCAAATCATGAAAATGAAAGGATACCATTTCCTAGTCACATAATTTGCTGCCGGAATGAAGCTGAATGAAAATGGATGACAAATAAGTTATTAAATAGACATTTCAAACATTTAAGGCACCCCCACAATGAAGGGAGCCTAGTCCTCCTCACAGCTGTAAAGCAGACTCTCCACCCCAGTGCTACCCTGCACCAGACTACACTGTTCCACCAGCATTGCCAACCAGTGTCAACCTGAGACCAATAGGCTTCAATGACTGGAAATAGGCTCCAGTTACACTCACCATTGGACGACGACTAACTAGACCACGGCTAGAGCTCAAGTAATTGATTACACACCTAGGATGATGCACTAGATCTCATAGTGCCTATAGCTAAACCACTGGCATGTTCCTTCTGAGGTCTTTTTCATGGACAACAGGGACCTTGGCTACAGGTGGGAGGGAGGGGGAGGGGCGGCTGTAATTGTTGATTACGAGAGTACTACTAGCAGGGACTACACACACACACACACACACACACACACACACACACACACACACACACCCTGATTGGTGTATGGCTTATGGTGTATGTGTCCATACACCGCCATACATGGCTTAGTGCAAATCCTGAGGCTAGAGAACAGTGTAGGGATGAAAATAAAGGAACACAGGGAGGGAGATCGGGGTGGGGCTGTTGACTGTGTGCAGGGAGAGGGCGTGGTGAATCCATTTACCTTGAACATGTCCTGCCATTTCCAAAGACAAAGAGGAAAAGCATAAAAGATAATATGTGTGATCAGAATGGGCGACTAACCAAATTCAACTAAACAAGTTCTGGTTGGAAAAGCGGAACCAATCAGGTTCATTTGAAACTATGTTGAAATATGAGTTTGTTATTCAAAGTGACTTTAAGCAAATGTGATACAATAGTAACAGAAAACGAAATTGATGGACGACACAAGAGGATTCTGACATTGCGGGGTTACCTTTATTTGCCTACCAGGTAGTCAAATAAACAAGGCAAGAAAGGAATTGAGAAAATAATGCTTTGGTAAACAATGCCATGCAGCCTAATGGCAGGATACTGTTATTGCGGTGTTGTGATCTGGGCATCCCAAGATTTCTCTCCATCTCCAGTGGATCTTACCTTGAGAAAGTTCTTGACGCGCTCTGGGTCGTAGCAGTTGCTCTCCCGACAGATCCTCTCCACCTCTTTGATCTGGCCTGTCTTGCAGGCCGCCTGGATGTACTTAAAGTGCACCTCTGGGTCCTGGCTGAAGTTGACAATGGAGCCCAGGAAGTAGAAGAGACCTGAGTTGTGCAGACAGGCAGCAGGAAAGGGATGTTACAAAATGAGGTACAACCAGCTGAAGACGTGATCAACCTATGGTATTAAGGCTCTGAGGTGGCTGAATTGATACGCAGGTACTCCTCCTATTGTACACTGGTTCCCAGCCCTTATAATAGTAATTGTTCTTCACTTGTATTCACTTTCAGCCCAAGAAATGTCAGTCACCGTTCCCTCTTCTGTCTGACTGAAGTAGCCTTTATTCAGCCATACAAGGCAGATGATGTGCAGTGCAACACAGATGGTGTTCTTCTACTGACCTCTATATGGGTTTACATAAACACACCCATTGCATGAAAGTCAATAGGGGAAAAACCCTTAGACCGTTACAGATACTTTCACTTCCTCCAAGGCTAGTAAAGCCTGTTTGAAGAAAACCGTACGAACTACTGAAGCTGCTATTGAGATCTGTGATTCGTTAAATACACAACCACACAGCAGCCACATGCTGCCTTAAATTGCACTTTCAGTTTTGATGTCGGGCCATTCCTGGCAGGCGGTCATAATTGTAAAACAATGAAACCTTAGGAGACTATAATAACAATGAAAGCACGTGCTTATCATAACAAAAAAAATGCTTCTACTCCACTGACAATCCTTAGTCGGCCAAAAGCCCCGTGATTAATTAGTAGACTATGGGGGGTAAACTGTAATAATAGATTTGATTTTAAAGTGCCTATCAAGGTACCCAAGGATACCGTTCATAAGGATAATCATATCAAGATGGGTGCAACGTCCCTTCATATACAGTGCATCCTCCTGCATGAACCCATTCACCAAGATAACCTCTTTTTATCTTATCGCAAGCAGTAAACCGGGTCAACAAGTAGGTTAAAAGACGTTGCTTCAAACCAGGAAGACAAAATGTTTAGGCAGCAGTGGGTTCTGGGCCACACCTTCGAAGCTCTTGAAGGACTCAAAGAGCTCAGTGAGGGACTGCGTGGAGAGCTGCTCGTGGTACTTGGAGGCCACCTGGACGCAGATCTGCAGGTTCTGCCGGATGTTGGCAGACAGCATGGCCCTCAGGCACTCCAGGGAGTCCTCCACCGACAGGGAACCAAAGAAGTTCACCAGCCACTGGAAGGGGAAGGGGGGGGGGGGGGGGGGGTTAGTCACATTAAGTCCAACGCTGCTGGTCACAGTGGGGGATATTGAGAGTGACCATCTTTAACTTCAAACCGTTTGTTTTGTAGTCATTGTTTTGTGTTGCAATATAGACGTGTTGAGTAAAACCCATTGGCTAGCGTCAGGATGAAGTCAAAGACCAATTACTACTCTGTCCCCCATCTTCCATCCCTCAACGTCTACTTCCGGATTGAGCATGGAATCTAGGTTATTATGACAAAGAAGCCCCATAGTGAAGCAGTGAGAGGTGCTCATGCTGTGGAGATCACCAGGCGACGCAAGCGAAGCCTGCCACGGACAGCAGTGACTACAGTGAATACCCATCCGTTCTTCCACATCTTTCCGCCTGGAGAGTACCGTTGGCAGCAGGAGGAGGGATGGGAAAAGTCTTAATTACAGAGGAAAGCCAGAGCGGATTCCCTGCGGTGGAGGCTTACCTCGGGGTTGAGGAGGTGCGTGTGCACCACGGCCCGCTTGATGTCGTACAGGTCTGTGTAGTGCTCCAGCGCCCTCTGCAGGAGGCCTGCCTTCTCGCACAGCTGGGCGATGTGGGCGCGGTCGTAGTTGGTGAACATCTGGTTGCCGAGGATGGCGTCGGCGACCTGGAACACATTGGTGAATGAATAGGAGAACAAAAATGAACCACGGGTGAGGACCGTAAGGTGGCGCATTAGAGTACGTTGTCATCATATAAAGTTTAGTCTTGTGGAGAGTATGTGTGCACAGTGGGTATGCACTTGTGGGTGGCCTCATTTTAACCTATATAATTATTTCCAGTCATTCAGAAATTGTATTGTTTTGTTCTATATGCTTGTCTGGTTTTAACGCACTCGAGAGCACTTTGTGAATTTAATTAAGACAAGGGCACGGGAGTTGGCATGAGTGCTTACCTGTGGCGCGTGCATGAGGTTCATCTCCAGCAGGCGAGTCTGCAGGGGTCCCTCTGAGGGTCTGTTGTTCTTCAGGGCATCAAGGAGGAAGGACGTGCACTGCTGGATCAGGTTGTACTCCATGAACACGTCCACGATCTGGCAGGGACAGACGAGCAGACAAGTTGAATGCCAGAGCAGGCACAGTTATTTACCTGTGATTGAACAGATCCTACCATTACTCTCAACCTTCTGAAGTTGCTGTTTTAACTTTTGATCAAGTTAATTGCACTATAGTGAAAATAAGATGTTTAAGGGTTTGCCTGATTGAGCACTAGAATAGTGGGAAACACTTTTTTTTAAATATTGCAACACCTACTATGAACTGAGACCAGCTTGAGAAACAAAAATTGGTGAGTCATCATTTGGTAAGAAGTGGGGTAGGAGTACGGTCTATGCAAGTCCGCTGGTTTGTGCTACATTCATCTACACCCAGAGGGAACCGCTGTCGTTACCTGGGTGATGTCTGCCAGAGGCTCCTCGTCCTGCACCAGCATCTGGGCAAACTGCAGGCCCTGCTCTGGGTTGATCCTCATCACGTTCCTCAAGAGGAAGATCCAGTCTGGGGTGTAGCCCACCTGGAACCGCAAGACACCCCTCATTATACCAGCCTCTTCACACACTGTTGCAACCATTCGCCTTGTTTGCATACCAACACATATATTATGTATATGAGGTTTAGGTCCATGAGAGTCCATGTTTTAAAGCTTGCAACTTGACATTCCCATGATAATACAACAAAACACACCGTAGGATTTAAGACTACAGTAGAATGATCCCATTTCCACAATACACAAGTTCTACAAAGACAGGAGGCTTAAGCACTAAGCTTCCAGTTATTTGTCAACTGCCATGTTGCACAGGAAATCCTGAGAGCAAATGGGAACTACTTAGAGTAAACAGTAGCGGAGCAGCACCAGTACCTTCTTGGCATACAGGACAATCTTGGGGAACTGTCCGGTCTCGGCAAAGCACTGAATGACCTTGTTGGGCACGTTGGCTCTCAGGTATACGCTGAGAGCCAGGGTGGGGTCCACCGCCTTCACCAGGTCCCCCAGCTCCTCCGAACACTCCAGCTGCACGACACAGGAAGCACAACACTGCAAACCACTGGCGTGTAGGGAATGGATGTGTTCCAGACAACCAACCAACCACCCACCCACACAAAAATCCTTGCATAACAAACAGTCTATCATCGAAGATAACAGCAGAGTTGTGTAAACACACAAGTGGCTGGGAAAGAACCAAACCCCCCCCCCCCCCCCCCCCCCCCCCCCGCCAATTACTGCGAGAAGAGAGGCGGGTGGGGCCATCTGTGCAATACCTTGTCTTCCTTGAGCCACTTTTCAAGCAACTGTTTGCGTCCCTGCTGCAGAACTGGTCTGCACAGCTCCAGGGACTCAAACTTGTTGAGCTGGCCCTGATCCAGCAGGATGCCAAAGTACTGGAGCAGAGGCGACGTCTGGCCCTGCTGGGCTGGGACGCTCTGGAAGCGCCGGATGGTGTCCGGGGTACGCAGGATGCCCTGCAGGGAGCGGGAGAGCAGCAGAGGTGAGGGGCGGGACTGAGGGGTCAACGAAAGGAAGAGGGGCGTGTTGCCCTGTTGCTGGACATTTGACTGCATTGAGGAAGTTGAGAATGTGTCAAAGATTAAAGAGGAGAGCAAATGAAATGCAAAACACTGCCCAACAAAGGTCGAAACAGCATTTTAGTATGGACTATTGTTGAATAAACAATGATTAACATAGTCCTTTGAATTCGGGGCGTACAAAATTCATGGATCACATCATAACAGAATACCATCAAGACCTTTACCCCCACACCCAGTCACAACTAAAAAATACACAGGATCGGCTCCTGTTCATTCCACAGCAGTCGAACACGGCCTTCCTCCTTCCTCTCCCATGGAGCTGAAAGGCTGAGCAACCAGGAGACCAGACCCATAGTTGGTTCTGGTGGCGGTTACCTTGGGTGCGTTAGCCGCCACCTTGGCAGCCTCCGAGTAGTTCCCGGCGGCGAACAGGTTGTTGAACTTGCGTGCGAAGAGCTCCTCTGCGCCCGCCAGGTTGTTGCGCACGGCGATGCGCAGCGCCAGGTCGGGGTTCTGCAGCACGTTGGTGATGTAGGGGATGATGTTCTCCTCCTCCACACATACTGACAGCACCTGGGGCACGCACACACACTTACTTTAATATGTTGTATCTCCTCCCACCCACGCTGTAAAGCACTTGGGGGGGGGAATTATTATTAAATGAATGCCTTTCTTTTCATCCAATATTGATTACGTGTGTGTGTGTGTGTGTGTGTGTGTGTGTGTGTGTGTGTGTGTGTGTGTGTGTGTGTGTGTGTGTGTGTGTGTGTGTGTGTGTGTGTGTGTGTGTGTGTGTGTGTGTGTGTGTGTGTGTGTGTGTGTGTGTGTGTGTGTGTGTGTGTGTGTGTGTGTGAGAAAACGACCTAGCCAGGGCAGTTCGTATGAATTGTCTTGGAAAAAACAAACTATGGGAACTGCTAAATACTTGTGTGGAATAGAATGGATGTCAATGGCTAGCCAACGACCCAATTTCGGAACATGATGGGGGTGAAATGTGAAATGAACAGAAATCATCGACATAGACAATGTCGACAAATAAACACCTTAACTATTCTTATACCTGTAGATAACACCGCAGGCGTGCCAATGTGTTCACCTAAACGGTCTGTACAGTGGCTGTGTGACCTGCACCAGATTCTGCAGTGGGTGTTTCAGTCTAACAGTTTAACAGAGTACGGCTCCAGGGCTGTCGAGATGCTTCTATTCAGTCTGTCTACTACTTCAGTGTTGTGGCGCACAGTGGGACTAGGGTGGGGAGAACAAGTCAAATGAGATGAAGATGATGAGAAGATGAGGGCGAGCGGTGGTGGTGAGGGGAATTAAGAGGGTGAAGCTCAGAGCCTCAAACAAGAGAAGCAGGTCAGTGGTCCTGGATGGTTAAATACGGGTGACGCAAGGTCAACTTCCCATTGTACTGAGAGGGGGTAACTGAGATGCAGGGTAAGGGGGGGAGAGAGGGGGAGGAAAGGGAATGAGGGTATTGTGTGGGGTAGACTTGGGGTTGAGGCGAAGCCCTTTCTTTAAGGACATTTAGGTTCCAGTGGAAAATGACAGACCGGGAGAGGCTGAGAGTCAGAGGGTAGAATAAACATTTTGGGGGGGAGCCAAGTTATCCATTGGCATAGAAAGTCTCAACATCTCAATTCACTCCCATCTTTAGCCCTTTCTATATTTCCATATAGTCCTACAAAACAGTCACGGTTGACCATTATTACCCCATCGGCGGGTGTTATCGGCATGGCCGTAAGGCCTGCTGCTCTCCTGATGAGGATATCGAGACCCCAATGACAGACGAGCTGCAGTATCGAGTGGTGCACTGGCCCAGAAACAGCAAGCGCACACACACAACCTGACACACACGCAAATACGCCCTGCCATACACACGCACTATGTCAGCAAGACGGCTGGTGACATGTAGGGCTGGACGGGTAGTAAGAAGGGAAATTAAGGACACCAGCCATCGTCTCCAAATTAAATATCACATGCTGCTAGATAGCTGTTTGAGCGTTCCCTCTCCATCCGTGGGGCTTTCTCAGATGTGGTGTTAATCTGTTGTGATAGAGCTGCTCTGCAATGCTCATCTCTGGAACTAGAGAGTGTCACCAGAACTGGCAGTCCGGTACACCCACAGAAACACCCACCCACCTGGAGGTACTCCAGCTCATAATGAGAAACCCAAAGTAGACTACAGGGTCTAACTAGGCAGGGTATTCAGCAGACACCATTCACCGCTGAGACCAATCATCCCTCAGACAAACGGAGTGCCATCTCCCTGTAAGCAGATCCTACGGCTGCTTCAGGGAGTCTCTCTTGCTTCCAGAAAGCAGGGGAAACACAATAGCAAGAGCAACGTTGGGTATTGTAAAAACAGGAACAACAATCAACATGTCTATGCATTTCACAAAACCAGAGCCAGAAGGAACAATGAAAAGCAACGGACGAGACCGACTATTGTGAAGAAGATCACTGCCTCCGTCTAGGTTGGTATGCGCATGTTTTAGGTGGGTTTTTGTGTTGCGCACACACAGGGCCGATTGTCCCACAGACACCCAGGCCACTCCGCTATATCGACTTTCGTCTCTACACTTAATTATTCATGTGGAGCGTGGCGTGGATGGAACATTATTCATCACCTGGCTGGATCTCGTTTCCTCCATGTCGGTGCAACATCACAACGATGGCCAGAGCCCTTCAGTCTCCTCTCGGCGTGAAACACTACACTGGATTATTGAGAAAGCGCAGCATGCCTGATGAGGCTGGCCTAGACGGTGTTGTCAATGCAATCCCCATAAAGGCTTTTTCTTGAAGGACATGTCAATGTTTGATTGGATTTTGTGAAAGAATGGGGTTGTTTGAAATTTGGATTGAATTAGAAGCAAACTCATTTTGAGCCAGCGATTGTGCTCTACCATCCCAAAAAACTAAAACGAAATATTACGTTGAAGGAAATTGTAATGGGAACTACCTCAAAGTGCAGATAATTTCTGAATGCCACAGATTCTCCAAAGACAGCAGTGAGGTTAAATTAACTATGCATGCAGTATATCCTTTTTCAGAGTAGTCACATAGCCATGGTGGTTTTAAAGTTGTACCTGTCCCTTCCTGTTAACCCCGATGATGCCTGCGGTGGCCTCGTGTGGTGCGGTTACAAAGATGGTTTCCCCGCTGATCCTGTTCATGTAGATGCAGGTGCCCGTCTCCAGATCGTACAGGTGGATGTAGCCATATTTGGTGATGAGGAAAACAACATCCTGTTTGGAGCTTATCTGAGAAGCCAGGAAAGAACATAATCAGATCAGTCAAAGTGCTGTAAAAAATACAAACAATATTGACATTCATACGTGCATTCATGTGAAAAAGAAAGTACGTTTATCAAAGTACCTTCATGAATTTATGTAGCAATGAGGTACAATTGTATTAACCTCACAAAAAAACACATCAGATGTGCATATAGAAAAGTATTTAACACGTGCCTCAGTAAGGTCACAAGATAAATCTCCACACCCCAAACACACAAGACTCATCTCAGTGACCTTGTTCAACTGTGTTGCTATCCTTGTGATTTGCCAACGAAGGTCAATGATTTGCTTATTTAACCTCACATGGCTGTAAATAGGCTAAATGTGACTCACAACAAAAGTGTTATTTGCTAACCGTTGTAGTGTATTCCAGTAAAGACATTATTGATTTCTGTGCCATGCCAGTTTGTTTTCCGATGTCCAGAGCAAAGCAGTCAGTCCTGGCTAATGAGCTAATGAGCAGCTTGCACCGTACCTGCATTGCCACAGGGAAGTCGTTCTGGGCCTCTGGGGGGAAGAATACATCCACTGCTTTCTTTGGAAATGGCTGGTTGCCAGTTGGTGGTGTCCCCACTTCGATGATGTGCAGCTGATTGGAAAAGGATAGAAAAAAAAAAGTTGGTTTGCGTGTGACTACGCCCCTTTGAACCCGTTCCCAGTGAAGTCATCATGATGTCGCTAGTCACCTTTCCTCCAGCCTGGCCTCGCACAGCGAAGCAGAACAGAGTAGACTCCTCTGCGTTGCCCTCCATCTTGAACTGGGCAAAGCTGGCGGCGTGGCCCTCGATGGGCTGAGACACCTTCCTGTCTACGGAGTACAGCTGCATGGCTCCAACCACGCGGTTTTGCTGAAACGGGAGGGGATAAAACATGAATACAAATCAACACAGGGGCCAATCTAACCAAAGGGCTATGTGAACGAAGTGAAACCATCAGGTTCAAACTGGCTATTCAGGTTGTGCCTAATGCCATTTTGCCCCAGTCCAATTGGTGATGTGGCTCCAAATACGTATATAAACATCTTTGTGCCGACCTTTAACCAAGAACACTAAAGCCTTTATGTCAACCCCACCAGAACCTGATTCGGTACAGACAGGTGGCGTTACCTGGGCCGAGATGCCGATAAGCAGGAGCCATTTCTGCTTGGCGTCCGTGCGATAGTTGATGATCTGGCAGCCCGCCAGGCTGGAGTGGCGGTCGAAAACCTTGATGGGCTGCGAGTCGCCCTCCATGCTCCAGTGGTACACGGCGTTGTCGGTGACAAGCGCCACCGTGTTGAGCGAGATCCACTTCCAGAAGGTGACGTCGTCCGTCATGGTGTGCGCCTTCATCTTGCTCTTCATCTCAATGTTGAAGATCTGAAGGGTTTTAGCGGCTGTGGTTGGGGGGGAGGGAGAAGGGCAAGGCGACAGAGGCCAGAACAAGACTTCATTATTGACTTTGGTTTAGGGGTTGACAGACAAAACACGCACACAGACTTTGAATTACCGGGAGTCGCCAAAGTCAGTGACAAAAAGGTCGATTACGGACCAATTGTCACTCGGAGAGACGGTTAAATGTTTTGAAAAGGTGGAAAAATCCTTGACTGGGGATCCCCAGGGAAGCCTGAGGCTTTAATTATGCCATAGGCGGTTGAGGATTCATGCGGAGGGCCATAGAGGTATCATCTGTATTGAAAGCAACCAGGTGAGAAACTCCTGACTGTTTTCCCTACATAAAATTCTACTGTATAACAATAGATTGTAGAGTCAATGGAAAGAGAAGGTAAGGTCCGAGCTGCCTAATGGGGATGCAACTTAAGTTAAAAAGGAATTTAATGAGCCAGGCCTAATAAGTTCCTTCTCTTATCCATTCATTGTATTCGATTTTAAAGGCTTGTGTAAATATCCACAATACTCCATTTTACAGTTAGAGCTTAAAGTATACAAATTGAGAAAACGTAATGTAAAATATACAGCCTAAATATAAAATAGAGCAGGGATTTCCTTTCCATGTGTTCTCACGGTTTCTTCCCTACCTCACTGGTGGGCCTGTGAAGCCCTGTGAGCCTGTATTACAACTACAGAGCTCACAGGGCCTGTGAAGCCCAGGGAGCTTGTCGTTTTCATAAAGGGCTATACAAACAAACGTAATAACCTTGCATAATAAAGGAAGATTTACCATCTAAACAACATCTAGTCACATAATCCAACTAATTCTCCCAACCACCAACTACAAAGAAGGTAAGGAAGGAGAGGGCGGTCGCCAAAGGCTCACAAAAGGGCAAAGACATTGGTATTCAATCAAACACAATCAAAGGACACTTCATACTGGACTTGGGGGCTGAATTAAGGTGAAAGGTAAATGTGACCGTGAAGAGGGCTTTGAGGGGCGGGGCATAGTAATCCTTAACATAAATGGCTGTGAGGTTCAACGTGTGTGATTTGAGGGTGGAAAAAGGGTCACTCACCTGTATTTTTACTCTACATATTATTGTTAGTTTAAGTGAATGTGAGCTATAGGGCTTGTACATCAGAAGGCATCCTGGGATTTTTTGGGGGCGATACTAAATCAACGTAGACATATCGTAACCCAAGTTAAATAATAGTATAAATTTTGTTTTGGCACGTCTGGAATGAGAAACGCCGTGGCAGTTTCAAATCCAACAATGTGTCCCCATAATGACAAATCATTTCATGATACATTTCTAAACAGTGACCAAAAAAACCATTGCTACCAGCATAATAACTAACATCCAATGCTCCCATGCTCCCAAAATGGCAGCAGTGATTGCGATGTGACGTTGATGTACAAGCCCATTGGCTTATTAAGCAGCAGTGGGAGAGCCCCTTTTCTTTAGTACATTTATCAGGATCAGGGAGAATCTAAAGCAGAGAACATTGCCATTAGAGCAGCAGACTTCAGATATACAGTTTAAAGCCACAGCCAAATCATAAAGTGTAAGCAAATTGAGATTTGATTGAATCACATTTAGAGCAGGTTTTTGGTGCATATGTTCGGTGTTCAAGCGGGTCGGTCCATCACAAATGGTTCCATGACAAAAAAAGTTATAAAGCATCATACTAGAAAGGGTCAGTTGAGGGGTATTACATGGTAGAATGAACGGAGAAGGTTGTATAGCAAGGAAGGAAGGAAGGAAGTTCTACGCTGATTTAATGCACAACAGGCAGAGAAATGACTTGCAACTATGTGAGCCTATTTATAGGAGTATGAACACACCGTTAAACCCATCATGCCATGAAGGCAAAATGGACCCTATCTCATATAGGCCCACAGTTCAGGTGTATCATTGGCATTGCAGCCTTTCCTCCTATTCTACTTCCATTTACTCTGTAATGTTTAACCAGGCAGCATAATCTGAAGTGCTGCAAGTCGTGTACGGCTCTCCATGTCACATGTGTCAGCAGTGAAATACAACTCTAAAAAAAATTGGAGGCAATTCACAGGGCTAAACATTGAGCCCTGCTCTTGAACTGCATTTTTAAAACTGATCCATTTTTGGTAAGGCCCTTTATTTCCCTAGGCTGGGGTTCACAGTGGGCCTGGCCCAAAATACAACTATGTAGCAGACACGTACAGCCTCAACATGGCACACTTTCATAAAAATAGATGGACGCAAGACTGACTGCTAGAGGATACAATTAACCAATTACAAAACACAAATACGCACACATGGCTTTAATTAGATTGGCTTGGCTTTTCCTTAAATGTTCAATAAAAATCAAAAGGTAATGTAATTTTCAGGTAATGTGTCTTCCAACAGGAAAAGACTCCGACCCACCATGGCGTCACATCTTATCTCACCCTTCCTCAAATAGGAGGGCATCCACAGGCCACAATTCTAATCAGAACCTCACTTGGAGATGTCATCGGGTCTCCAGCCACAGGTTAGTGAAGCCAGTTCACTGGGACTTGAGTAAGATAGCGGAACAACACGCCATTGACCAATGGAAGGCCAGTTATAGTGACCAACAGGAGAGAACCATCGAACACACACACACACACTAAGAGATAAGTGAGTCAGCACTAACTGATCTAGTGGGAACTAACTCTTACGAAACAGAGCTGACAAGAGGACATGAAACCATGGCGCTTGTGTAACCACATGGGCACATCAAATGGTAGAGGGGAAATGGGTGTGAAAAAGGAAAACGAAGCAGATTTATGCAGAATCAAAATGAAAATCACAAATTAAATAAAATGATTACATTTATTTAATCACAAATTGGCACCCACAATATTCTCACCCCTTCCACAAGCGATGTCTAAATCACATGTACAGCTAAGAAAAAATGATGATATGCGAGCATTCAAGCTATGGTTTGAAATCTAAATCCTGTTTCACTATATAAATGGCCTAATCACATACAAGCAGAGAACATCTTTTTTTAAACAGTTCCAAATCTTGAAATGGGACTAGTTCTGCACCAGGAGAGTAATAAGGTAACCACAGCTTATATAAAATGTCCATATATATATATATATATATATAATTGTTTATACAGTGTGTATTGTGTATTTATGGAGAACTAAATGTGCTAAAGGTCCCAATTAATTGGCAAAACAAGCTGAGCACTTTGCTCGGAATGGTGGATTCGAAAACAGGATTTAAATTTCCGCAATGGAATAGTTAAATTTTAACTCACCGTCTGCATACACATAAGAAAGTGGTAAAGGAAAAAAAAAGAACATACAAAACACAAAAACAGAGAACAAAAAAACAAAAACACAAAAAGTCAAAGCAATTGTGGCTGCTAGACAAAAAATGCATAATACACTACTTCTGAATATAATGGTAACAGATAAACTGCCAATAAAATACTGTTCAACTGAAAAGTTTAAATAGCTTGATGTATGAGAACTTAAACGGATAACTGTTAAAAAATACATAAAGACAATGGGACAAAAATTGACACCATTTCATGTCTACGATTGTAACATAATCAAAACAAGAACTACAAGGCAATGGCTTAAACGGACACAAGGGTCAAATAAACTCACGAATCCCCACTCCTAAGCTTGACACATGGGGGTAGACATGGACTCAATTGGCATTGCCGTACCTTTAAGTGCGATGACCTTGCTGGCGGGGTTCATGATGGCACTGTCGGCAGAGATGGGCCTGCGGATAGGCGTGTTAGGGTCGGCCATGTCTATGATCACCACCTGCGCCTGTTCGCCCACCTTCTCCCGGATGCAGATGAACTTGTCCGACTCCATGGTCAGCGTACTGAAGCCAATGTTTGCCGGATTGATGCCCAGGTTCTGGAGCTGAGGAAATGAAAGAAAGCAAGCGAGGCGTTGAGAGCAGGTAATGATTGAGCCAGTTGTTACATTGGATTGTTTTGACTGACAAAAACAATATCATTCATAGTAGAACGATAGAGCAATGCAACCACATGTTTGCATTTCTAAAGCTATGAGCAGCAAATGTTTGTGTTCCAATCAATTAAATGATTAATCAATTATCTAAAATGATAATACATTTTCTGGCGAGAATTTAACTAATCATTCATTCCAGCATGTCCTTCCAGCATGGGTAGAGGGGGCAAAGGTTATAATAATCTCTAGGGTCATTTATTTCTTATTGCCTTTGATTACACCTGAGAAACTACAGCTCTGCTCTAACACACTTTCACGCTACATTTCCCAGGAAAGAACATTTGGCAAACGGCCAAGAAACCTGGCCCAGCAGTTTTAATCTTTGCTTGTTCCTCTCATTAAATAAACCATATCAAATGTAAATGATGGTGTCAAGCCCAGAGTGGCTTTGTTCAACTCAAAAAGGCAGAATGATGGCTGCCTCAGAGAACAGCAGCAGTTAGGCGAGTGGGCGAGGTCGTTTCAACGGTCAGCTGATAACCCCCGCCACAGCTGGTGATGTCATGGAGCCTGACACAGAGCAATAGTCCTCTGGACACAGTCTGGTTAGGCTGAGAGCAGCTGAGTGGGGCGCCCATTCAGAGCCAAGATCCTTTACACAAGGATCGGAAAAAAGAAAAACATTTAGTTTCTGTGAGACTGTCTGCAGCTCAAGTTTATTTCTGATGCAACCTGGATAGCAATAAAGGCCAAGCTTTTGAGCAAAGCTGTAAGACAACAAACAAACTCTTCACTCCGCTACCTCAGATAAACGCAGGGTTCAAAATTAGCACCTGAAACCACACAATGGCAAATACATTTTTCCACTGTGGCAAGTGAAAAGACAGAATTCTAAAAGTAATTTTGGGATTCTGGATACAGGTCATGGCCCACCATAAGGCTTTATCCAGCCAATTCCAATCTGACAGAAGTCAGCTTTACACACGGTCATAACCTGCTAGTCACAATAGAAGAACAAACAAACCAAGAACAAAGCAGTGCCCTCTCTCACCATGTATATGAGGAACACACCGGACCATGACCTGCATGTAAACAACACTGTGGGAAGTCAGTGTATTGACACCAGCAGGCAATATGCTACAGAATACAATGACATATGGTGCGATACAGTATTAGACAAGAGAAAAGGGTCATGTATTCAACTTAGTTTCCATGGGCTTTTTTCTTCACTGGCTCTTCTGAGAATGAAACATAACTTGCATTGTTTTTCTGTTGTTTCTTTGTGACAATGGGTTAAATTGTGAGGTTATAACTAAGGACTAAGATGATAATCTTTCCCTCATTCACATGATTATAACATTTAAATAGGTCTTGTGAAAGGAAGAATGTGAAGCAGCCCACACTGACAGCTAGCATTTAGCTTAGCTGTGTGATGGCTCCAATACTAGGCGTGTCTAAATATTGTTGCCTTTGGCAGGCATGTGGACAGCGGTTATAAACTAAACAACATCAAACAAACAGTTAACAAATTTTAATAATATCCCATCTACTCAAGGCCGTGGATGTACAATAATATATACTCAAATCATCTATGTGCATTTATCATATATCAATGACGAAAGCTGCATGTAAGAATTTGCAAATATGGGATGTCATGTGTCGACTCAACAAGACAATTTAATCCTGATCTGCCACCTGCCATAAATGTCTTAGACACAGCAAAACTGCCAGCTCCACATTTGACCCTCGTTGTTTTCCCTCTTGAGTTGTCCCTACTAAAAGAGCAAGGCTAGGTGGCAGTTATCTACAGCACTAGGAGTGACAGTCCTATCGTCGAGATGTTTCTGGCCCCCTCCTAATCAGCAAACACAAACCCCAGTTCCAGGAAGTAGCCCAGCGTAACGGGAGCACCTTTTTTTTTTCAAATCAATGACAGAGCACGCCCTTCTGTCGGCCTCACCCTCATTCTTTCATGTGTATGTAATCTGGCTGGCTCTGCTGGCAGTGACGTTGCTGAATATTATGACATAGTGCAAATGTTACAACCGTGCTTGGATAGACAATGACTAATTCTTGGCCCTCCTCAGAGTATTTTACATGTTTCTAAGAGTACTGCCTATACTTGTCTCACGTACACCCCACCTGCTAACCTTCAATGCTTTATAGCGCTACCATTCCATGATGAGGGGTTCTGATAATATAAAAAGGGTAGAATTTGTATTTTTACTGCCAAACAATAGAAGTAGCAGTAGAGCTGGAGGGTGATTCATTGTGTATATTGGTGCAGGATGCCACACTACGCAGTTCGGAAGACAGTCACAATGTATGGCAATGTATGTGCCGCTGTTCCAAACATAATGTCAGAAGACCCTAAGGGGTTAGCAAGAGAGATGGACCCTACCCCGAAACCATTTACAGTTCATTCAGGTGGGAAGAAATGTCACCTTAAAGGCAAGGAAAACAAGTTAAACTATTTCAACAGATGTTGTGCTATTGGGTGGCCTTATCATGGTTTGTCAGAATATGGTCACGCAGATTTGAGCTACGGCTCCTGTGACGTCAGTGACTAGGAATTTGCCTGAAAGCAGGTCAAACCAGCCAAGAACCACCAATGTGAAAATCAACTCATTGTGGGCTAGCCTGCGCTAGCTAGAAATGGCACAGCTAATGCTAGCATGGCTTACAATACAAAGGGATACCGCAGAACCACACACTAGACCTCCAGCAAAATAAAATAATGTGTGACTATCTCTGGACATTGCCTTGTCAGACAGTTGTAGAAACAACAAGTGACAGGAATCTAACTTGATTTCTATCAGAGCTAACTCAACAACCCCCTGTTTTATACAGATGATTAATCTGTGGTCATTTTGTTTCGGAGTAAAATAAAAACAGTACAGTTTATCATGATGTAGTTTGCATTCAAGATGTGTGTCAGTTGAGCGTTACACACATCACCATTACAGGCAAGCACTTCAGTCACACTTTGAACTTTGGAGCAGAGCTAATATAATCTCCTTGTACTAAACCATACCGCACAGTGTGGTCCAGAATACACACTACTTTCCCACAAGGAAGTCTAGTCACGAAAGGAATCCTATTTAAAGCAACAGCCATTGGAGTAACATGGCACAAAGACACTTCTGCTAATAGTCAGTCAAAGCTTGTTCCTAAAAATGTTGGAAAAATGTCAGGAACCACCAGCAACTTTTCCTCGTGATCCAGAGGGAGGAGCCCCATCTGTTGATTTGACCAGTTGGCTTTTCCTTAGAAGGCACCTTGCTCAGCAGAAAAGAGGCCCAGGCGCAGCCTACCAACGCAAAGTTCAAGGAGGGCCAGGGAAGGATGTACCATGCAATGTGCTGAGGCTTGCATCGCACAAACTGCAGCGCACCCCAACAGGAAACCAGGAGCCCATTGTCTACCAGGGGCTGAAAAAACAGGCTGCTTCACTACCATGTGACAATTGGAAGGCAGTGGGAGGTTTGGGGGAGGGGGGGGGGGGACAGGCATGTGACCAGTGGAGGGATGATGAAGATGAGGGCTGCCCAGATAACCAGAGAAAGTGGAGGAACAAAAGGGGAAGGACTGCATGCTTTTTAACTTACTATCCATTTCCACTCCAAGCTAGTTTTGCTGAGTTGATTTCGGGATTCGAGCTTCCCCCCTCTTCCAAATGCATGCTTTTGCTGTAAATTTGGGAACTAAGTTGGAATGTCAAGTTTTCAGCAAATCTATATCCTGACCAGCCTATCACAAGAGATGAGCAACAGGTCAGTCACCAGCAGAGTTCAAAGTGCACATTGCAAACTGTTGCAGAGTACAAAACCATAAAACTTGCCTGTCAAGGTTTCAGTTGTATTTAAGTTAAATTACACATGTAGTTAACGTAAATGGACTCCCAATTACACTTCGCCCACTACCTTTACTCCTTTGTTGTGCATCCATAGAGGTTTTTCCATCTAAAATTATTATTTTTTTACCGTTGTTAGATTAGCAAGTTCAGTGTAGGAAAAGTCCCTACAGCTAAAATGTCGTTCACATTTCTCCAATGCTGTGAGAGAGAGTGAAGATGCCAACAATACCAGCAGGAACATAGCCTCAAAAGGCCATCTGTGTCAAGGGAAGTAGAATCTTCATCAAAGACAGAACTTGTGTATGTAACCTATCTGGAAGAGTAATAATTTCAAGGTGAAACCCCATTATCAGAAAACAAAGAAAAGACTTCCAGGATTTGCAGTTTGCCAGCCTTGCTAGGAAGGCCATTGGTCAGAATTGTCTTAAATATAAGCCTAATCGTTGGGAACTGATTGCAATATGGCTCTAACAATATTCTAACTGGATGGCATTACTTGGGCGTTCACTTGATCAAAATCATCATACTTTAATGCCTCATGGAGTCTAACAAAATTGAAGTGCATAATTTGGACAATAGCATTTGACATGTGTACAACAGGACTAAAAGCATTGGGCCCACAAACTCAGCTCTCCCCAAAAAGATAGCATACTCGACTTTTTGCAAAGAAACTAGACTTGCAAACTTTCCTTATTTTGCAAGCGATGTCTTGAAGGCATATTGACGTCATTAAATAAGATACAATTACATTAGAATACTAGGAGTCAACTCAAGAAATAAACAAATACAAGCCCAAACTACAAGGTTCTAACAAAGTGTTATTAAACATCTGGGAGTAGAGTACCCGTTCAGCTGAACTCTACTAGTGTTGTATAAATGGATGATATATAAAATTGCAAGCTGTGCAAGCGAACCGGATGAATGAGAACAGACTGAAGTTTGCTGGCAAGGGCATAGCTCTGTTATGGGCCTACGAAAAGAAAAAAAAAAGACCATTTAAAGTCAAGAACAATAATCATAGCAAAGCTTTTAGTTTGCAAACGTCATAGTGACAATACCTGTTACCATGTCACCAAATGATGAATCACTAACGGAGACCAAGCAGCTTGAGCCCTTTGCAAAAAGTGCTTTAATATACATTGATGCATTACAAAGCTGCTCAAATACCCGGTTTGATAGACACCGAACAAGGCACCAAGCAGAAAATAATTATAAATCACCACAACATTATGAACTCTGTTACGCAGGCTCGTAATGCAAATTTGACTAACTGAGCAAACTCGCAATACTGGGGTACAGTAGAAACTAATATTCATGTACTGAAGCTCAGCATCATCAAAGAGCACATTACAGCGAGCTGACGTCAAGGGCGCCCAGGTTTAGCTAATTTATTGTACAGAGGAACCAGGGCCAATCTCCCTGTGCTGCAGTTTTCATGGTGCGATGATGAGCAGTCATCTCTGCACCTTTACACCACCTGACAGTCTGATATTTATGAGCAAACTCCACAGTAAAATACAGACATAAACCTGACAGCCTGACTGATCTCTGCAGCACACACACACACACCAAAAGTTTAAACATAAAAACCCTGGCTTACTAATTTGAGTATTTCAAAATAATTGTTTGGAGGGCAAAGGGGAACCAATATTCTGCAAGGCTTGGCCAAGTGGCTTGATGTGGAACATGGAATGCATGAAACGGCATATGACAGTCATGCATTAGTGATTGTAGCTACCTTGGAAACGTATAAGCCACACAAAATGACCTTGACTTCTCAATGAAAGTTTGGTTGCAGTTCCTTATCAAGGAGACCTACTGTGTGCTGCAATAAGCACATAAATCACTTTAATTGTAATAAGTACTAGTGTTCTTCTATGCGTAGACATGAATTAACATATGGAAAATTTTCAATTGAATACCAAGTCATTTTCTAAGAAAAATATAACATCACTACAACAGTGGTTTGACTGCTGAAAAGATAACCTCCCGGGCAGCAGATAAAACATCACATACATTAAATAACGATCGACCGACCACTATTGCATTGCAACTCAATACTCTAAAGAACAAATCAATCAGCCCCAATATAGAATTAGGCAATTTATAAAATATTGTCATGTTTTGAAATAATCTATCCTGTATTTAAACCAAGTACATAGCTGTTCTAATGTGTTAAAATAAAAAAAGGTGTTAAAAGCGGGGATTATTGTCTGAACAGGAAGGCTTCTAACCATTGTTGGCATGTATTATATAAAAAACGATCTGTTTATTCTCGTGGTATATCTTGAACTAATTCTTACTCGACAAGGTCAAATATATCAAAAGATGAACATAAACCAACCACATCGTTGGAGAAAAAAAGTTGTATCGTGTGTAAAATAGGCCATTCACGATAACAAATACATCATTATCTTTGAAATATAATAACCACATTGGACAAAGAAATGCTATTCTTCAAGCCAAGAGGTAGGCGGGTTGCATGTCTCGGTTTGAGTCTCAATTGAACAAGTAACGATGATTTATTAATTAGCTCAAAAGATCTTGCAAGCCAACAGTCTTGACCGTTTCCAATCCATATGCTTGTTGAAGCATTAGCCTTTCCACTTCCTCATCCTGATCAACTGGAATGTGAATGTACATAAGACAAACGTGGTAAAGGCAAAGCAATAATTTACATTACATAACGATCGAAAGTAAAACAGTTACTTGTAACAGATAGAGACCTAACTATCCGTTTTCAACATCCTATCAAACAAAATGCCATGCCCACAAATATGTGGGTATAATTTGATATTTTTCACCATATTTCTTGAATTACATTAACGTTAAATGTCAGATTGGTTAACCGGATATATATACATATAAAGAAACACACCTTTGGACTAAATCGACCGTCACGAATGTTTAAACTCGAGATCGCTTCACTGCTGCAGGTAATGTCTCGGACATAAGAGTTTCGGATTGCTACGGAGGACAGAGTAGTTTATAGTTTAACCTATTCAACACAATAATCGTCAGCACTTAAGTACGAGAGTATAGGATGTCACCTATCGTGCAAACAATAAAGACGTATACTGGCATTGTCAACGGCAAGTGTTCCTGGTTATAGTTTCGATGGCAAAGCTATAGTGCTTAGTGAGATAAACGTCATCCACACTGGTTAGCTAGTTAGCACTAGCTGATTGAGCTAGCAGGCTCAATTAGCCAACGATAGCATTTACTGTTACGCTTGCAGACGACCCGAAGATAATGCAGTTTCAACAATTAAGTGAACAACGAGCCAACATTTCCGACATTTCTACTACTCATTCATCAGCATTACCTGCAGGTGCTCCTGGAAGCGGATAGGCAGGATCTGAGCCATGGCGGTGTCTCTACTCTCCTCCTATATGCTCTAATGCTAACAAACTACGACTTCTTCCCTCAGATCCTAGCCGGAGAGCCAGGGGACGGCTATTGTAAAGTCCCAGTAGATGAATACTACGCGTTGTTCTTAATTGTGTTAGCAGAATGTTGGCGGTATTATTTGACTTTAAACTATGTACTTGCTGGCTTCCCCCTAGCTAGTTAGTGCCGCTACACTGTCTCCCTGGACCTGCAATGGCGGTGGAGGTTGGTCAGCGCTCAGCAGAGGAAACATTCCGGAAATGAATGTGTACTCATGGCGGCGGAGGAATATTTATTCCAATGGTGGATCAAAAAGTAAAAATGTTAAGGGAAATATACTAGGTGTTACGCATAAGTATACTGAAATAGATATACTGATATACCAGACACGTTGACGTTTACTTCGAAATGAAACATAACATAGTTTTAGAGTTGGAAAATAGGCACTATTTCTTTGCGATTTGCCCTTTAATTTTTGCCACATCATTCGTCTTTGTGAATTAACGTCAGTTCCTACTTGTTTACCACAGTTGAACACCACCAATGAGAATACTCCGCGCACATTACGGAATTTCAATTTCTCTGGAAAGTGAAATGATTTTTGAATACACGTTTTCTTCTTTCCTCGCTGTTCTTCCACATACACAATGTATTGAATGTAATTTGGAGAGTTATTTTAACAGAAATATTGCACATTTTACACACATGCCTTTCTTTAGGTTTCGAATTTAACAGTTTTTGATTTGTTATAAAAATATTTATATAATCAGACTTTAGACAAGGTTTGTTGTAATGCTAAATATTATTCAGTTAAGCATCATAAAAGTAAGCGATGGAATGATTTTCAGCAAATGATGAACCAGCATCAACTCATAACCATGATCCTGGTCATGTTCACCTTATTCACTGGAATCACCCCCCACCCCACCCCCCCCCCCCCCCCCCCCCCCCCCACCCACACACACACCCACACACACACACACACACACACACACACACACACACACACACACACACGTTTGATGTAGATACATAAAACATATTTTACTCTGCACAGTGGTAAGAAGAAAAAAAGATTTTCTTGACATTTTTAGTTGTAGCCTATCAATGACTTACTTATCACTTACATTTATCAATGGACATTCAAATACAAATATATAGGTTGAAGAGTAAACTAAAGTGACCATTTCCCGTTTTTTTATGTACGATTGTGGCCACAGGATGTTAAAGCATTGCTTAATCAAAATCGGCTGGTTGAGAAACTTGATCATAGCTGACCCCACAGAAGGGATGCTCTGTATTCGCTGAGCTAGCAGTTGGCTTCTCAGGAACTGAATGGTCACTGATTTTAAAGCAGAATTGATCAGTATGCAGCGTTTGTTTGCACCATTTTTCAGAGAATATCAAACATTAGGCTACTTTTTGTTCCTTTGATATTCTTTGTCCTCATTTTTTCAATGTGAAAAACAGCACTATATTTAATAAATACAAAACAATATTGATACAAATGTGTTATTAATTATAAACATCTCCACACAAATACTAAATAAAACATGGTGTCAAACAAATAAAACAAAAAAGTACTGTAAACAGTAAAGTAAAAAAAAACTTTGTAAAGTAGGCAACTAACCATCAGAATTACCACACTCTTTTATTGACTGTGTATTTATTTAAAAGCACCACTTTGCCTTGTTCACCTGAATAGGATTTATTTGCTGTTGCCATGGAGATCCCGAGACTGTCACCCATAGTGAGGCAGTGAATGATATCTTGAGAAATATAAATAAACACATTCTTCAGACTCTTTTGTGAAAATGTAGCAGGACACAACAGGGTTTGATCAGCCTCAAGCTACAAAAAAAGCAATGCTGCTTTTGCCCTTGTAACTTTTAATAAGCAATAATGATAATGTCTTTCCTGGTTAAGACACCACCCATCTGGGATGAATTCAATGAGGGACACACTTCAGTGTGTATAGAAATGGAGATCAGCTACAAAGAAAAGGTAACTGTCTCATGCAGAAATCTGGCTGTTAAGACTCTCTGCATTGGCAAGGGTTTAGGCACAGATGGGAGCGCTGTGTCTTCCTGTCGATTGGAAGACCGCCCCCCAGAGATACAGAAAGGAGGGAGTGGGTCTGACACCAGTATCCGGAGCTGGTATTAAGAAGCCACAAAGGCTCTCTGTCTGCTCTCTCTCTCTCTCTCTCTCTCTCTCTCTCTCTCTCTCTCTCTCTCTCTCTCTCTCTCTCTCTCTCTCTCTCTCTCTCTCTCTCTCTCTCTCTCTCTCTCTCTCTCTCTCTCTCTCTTCCTCCAGTTGCACTAAAAGAGAGCCTGATCATATCATTTTTTTTAATCCAGTGTTTTTTTTGTAGCAGTGTGTACACACGCATTCGTCACTGTACCACCACTGTTGATTCTTCTGTAATTTGATCAATCTAAATTGAAAGCTACAAGTCCTAATGTAGGCATGGACATGCCTTCTACCCCACCACTGTTTCTGTCTTTGTGTCTTTTACCTGAACGCTTCTGATTATTCAACTTGAAATGGCATCAGTAAGAAAAACAGACATAGGCTAGCATTATCCTTTAAACAAATACACAAGCAAACCAGAAAACACCTTACTTTGAGATTATCACAATTATGCCTTTTGCTTCTGTGATGAAACCAATGCCTTGATTGTTAATGTTTAAGGCACACAATAGGGGTAGGAAGTGTAATTGTAGATGTCCGGCATCAGTCTAATAGACCTGTTAAACTCACCTACTGCTATCACATAATACCTTGAAATAACCTTATTAATTTAATAATTTATCAAATTTATGTTGATATTGATTCATCATCTCCTTAAACCAAAAACGTACTTGACATTTAAGAATAATAAGCTATTGTGAGGGACCAAGCATGTCTACCTTACAGGAAGGAATGGTGAGGGACAAAAGGTGGCTGTTTAACAAAAACAAGGGTATTCTTTTTCCCACAAAAATACTTCTCAAACATGAGGCATAAAAATGGACGGCTGTTTCTGGCTGGGTGAGGATCACAACTTCAGTGAATTCCCTTCATCAGTGCTGTCTGCACAGCACCCACAAGCGGTTATTCCTATACTCTACCAACCATGCTACCAAAATACTGCCACTGGGAATTGGCTTTATGCCTGCTGTAATCACACCAAGCAGTATCAGCTGGCCAAGTCTGCTGATGAGGGTGAGGACTTCCAGGTGAGTAACTCTCCCCAGGGAGTGGAGCTACCCAGGGTTCTGATTTGTGCCCTGCTGTCCGGTAGTATGGTGGTGCTGAATGTCTGTGGGCGTCGCCATATGCCAGCCTATTGCCACGTGATGTCCTGGTAGCGTCCCTCGACCATGCATGCTATATTTTGTAATGGTATGTCCATATGATGTAATGATTAAGGGATATTGCCGGCATTGTGCAAGTAACTCTATCAACCCTGTGCTTATTCAGCTATGGCATAGCTCATAAAAAATGACATATATATATAAACTACTAGTAAAGAAAACTACTCAGCTCACAATAATGTCAATACCACACTTTGTGCAACACTATAGGGATTAATATGATACTGCTTTGGTTGAGGAAGGCATCTGTCATGATCGATATTCTGTGGGATTTTCCTATTTGTCTCTTTCTTCGTTCCTTTAGGTTCACATTCAAAGTATTTTCCTTCATGTCCTGTCGATGTCTTCAGTGTGTGTTCCACACCATTGGTTTCCCGTCCTACTGGGTGTGTCAGATAATTGAAACGAAAAAGTAAACACTGGACTGAGCCTTCAAGACTCAGTCCAGTGTCAGTCGCTTGTTTGTCTGATGTGTTTTGCATCCCTTTTGCAGTGTTTTAATATCCTAAATATTATTTACACATGTGTTCCAGTTGTGTGTTATGTGTTTGGGTCCTAAGTGCTGTTGACACTTGAAACTGATGTTACATTCCTTAACATCAGTTATAGGCCCTATGTGCATTCCTTAAAAAACACAACCAATTTAGATTTAAAGTCGCAATGTGTTAGATTGAGTCGTCTGAGTTAGTAGGCGGGAGACTTTCAGATTTGAAAAACCCAATAACAGTGTTCGGTCCACTCTAACTGGCTGTGCAACTGTGTGACGCGAACTAGCGTAGTTCTGCTGGCTGGGTTGCGTGAGTGGGAGGGGTTTTGTGAGTGTCGATAGCAATATTCTTGTAAATAAAGCTGGCCAGCATTTTTTATTTGTAGAACGTATCAGTCATAGGTTGGGATTTTATTGATAACATTATTGTAATAACTATCGATCAGCATGACTACAGATGTCCAGGTTATTCTGAGCTATGAGCTAGTTGACAGAAAATTATTTTATCTTTATGTCACTTCGGTTTTTATTATTGTATTTTTTTAAAGACACATGTAGTAGGCTTTATTGTAGTCTCTAACTTTTGAATGTTCAGGTTACGTTAGTTAGGTCTACATATGGATTTTGTTAATGTAGGCTACAAATATCGGTTCCCTGCCACGGGGGTATTTTAAACAATTAAAACAGACATCACATACAACTCAATACATTTACAATTCTAGCCCTGATTCTTAACTCTCACAACCTATTCTACTTAATGAAAGGAAAGCCTTTATAGACGTATCTGCCTGGCTAATTTGCACATGATGGTGTTTGTTGTGGTTTTGGAATTGTGCTAGATTTTTTTTTGTAACAAGATTAATCTTAATGAACGTGTGCATTATCAGAGAGATACAAAGTATCTCGATTATGTCTTGGTTGGGCTATTAGTTCAATATTATAGGCGATTTTAATATTATTGTGCTATTATTTAAACATTTTAGGCAGGACACGTTTAAATACCATAGGAAGAGATTTTGGCGCGCGTAGCTGTCCAGGGTCCTGTAGAAGTCGTCTCCTTCTGATGGCGATAACGTTAGCTTTGTTTACTTGTGGCGTTTAGGATACTAACCAGCAGGATAGACAACAAAATCAAACTAGGTCGATGCAACTACATTGAAAGATGTTTTAACTCTTGTGTGTGATCCACAATAGTTCAAACGTCCCGCATTTTAGCTTAAGGGAAAGCATTTTAGCTTTAGGGAAAGTCCATGTTTCTGGAGTTAACGCTAGCCATTGTGAGCTAGTTCGTTGGCTAATCTAAATCCTTTATTAGGCTGCTGGCAAAAAAAAGTAGTTGTTCAGGCTCGTAATTATTATTAAACACTATAGCCAATCAAAAGCCAAAAGTATTAGTAGTTAAGTATCTGTAATTCATTTGAAATAGATAGAGGGAAGAAAATACTCTCAACAGTATGAAAAGACACGAAGAACAACAAGAAAGGCCAACAGCAGGTTTGCAAAAAAAAAAGACTAGCTTTTTTATTCGTTTTTCTACAGATTAGTTTGATTATACAAATACAGCATAGTTTAAACACCTTTTATGTGTACTTATGTCTGAATGGGACCGTGTCTCCTCTAGGATGCCTCTCTGTGCCACTCTTTAACCAGAAGAAAAGGACCAGAATGCCCGTGACATCTAATCCCTCAGAGACAGACTTCAGCAACGAGTGCATGCCAAGTACTAGTTCATTTAACAGCACTCAAGGTGAAATATCGATCGTGTCATAATAATCTGGGAGAAAATCCACAGATCCACTGATCCCGCCTCTTTTCGGCCACAAGGTGGCAGTGCATACGGAGAATGTGTCTGAAGAAGGTATCCTTATGTATGTAGATTTCTCAAGAGTGTATGTATTGTTTGTCCTTAAGGAGGTTACCAGGCTTCAAGTTACCCTACCACTGCACCCCAGGGCTACTTTTGGAACAGACAGAGAAACCCTCAGCCTTATCAGCAGTCCCAGCAGAGTAGTAGCAACCGAACTGCACCCGGACCAGCCCCTACCATTAGAACGTGTGGACCCCTACCACACCCATACAAACCTGGGAACACGAGGTACCCCTGAACTGCTACTATAATATGGTCAAATCGACATTAAAGGGAATTCCTGTTTTTCCCTTATCTTCACACCTGTTTTGATTTACATTTGATTTTCCAATTTACTCAAAGGTAATTTTAGCATACCAAGTAATTTAAACGTGTGCACATTATTGTAGGCTACACATTGCACCGATCACAAATAATGTGATTTACAAAACACCTCAAAATAGAACACCTAGAACACAAAAAATAAAATATTGCTTGCCCATACTCACCAAGCATGTCTTTAGTTATCAGATGAACCAGCAGGACTCCGCGACCACCGTCAATCCGAGACAAACCAACTACCACCCCCCTGCCTACACCAATGAAAGGACTCAGGTCCAGACCAAGCCTGGACCTGATAGAGGTTCTTCTCAAATGGGTCAGCATGGATCATATTCACAGGCCAGTTCTCCAAATAACCTTTACACCCAACCGCCCAGACCTCCCCTCCCTCAGCCCAGCCAGCCTCTTGCTCACACAGCAAAGACACAAAATACTTCCTGGAGTTTTAAACCCACTAACAACCAGGGTTCACAGAGACCCCCCGTGGAAACGAACCACAGCACATATCGCTCTCAGAGTGCATCCGGGCCACCATCACTGGTAAGACAACCATTGCAAATACAAACAGTTCTATTGAGTGCATTTCTGAAAATGTCTTATAAAGGAATGTTGAATAGTTTCGTGTTGATTGTGAAAGCTTATTGTCTAATCTAAATCCTTTCCTCAAAAATGTGTGTACCTACTGATGATTATGAAGCATACTAATATTCGTGTTGTGGTCGATGCCAAAAGACCCAACCAGCCTTTCAGATTCAGAAGTCATCCACAGGTCTGTCATTGAGGATTCTGACAGCTGTTATTGCTGGCATGAGACACTGGAGCCAGTTCAAGGACAGAGCACCGTACCTGTTTGAGATATTTGGTTAGTCACGTTGAGTTATGTTACTTAATACTCTAACTCGATTACATGTTCATATGCTATTCATCTGACGTCATCTGACAGGCTGTGCTTCTTTTCTACAGCTACTCTGGACTCTGCTGTAACCATCGGCTCACATGGATCCAAGAGCTTCCTCATGAGAGATGGGAAGGAAACTGTGCAGTGTGTCTACTATGAGAATGTAAGTGCCACGATGACCTGGTGCAGGGTAGTATCGTGGCTAGGGAGGTTAGATCCCCAATGGGTTCGATCCCCAATGTCGAGTGACCCCAATATAGAAATAGACTAAAACTAAACTAGTGAAGATAAGTCTACTAATCGTGCCATGACCCCTCTATGAAAAAGGTCAATTTCTCCATCTGGAATGGATAACGTACATCATTGTAGCAATGACGATGCTACACAGTATAATATACAGAGCAGGAGGTATTGCCTACTGCCCTGCCGGAGATCTCCATGAGTGTGTGTGGAGATTGCTGGTTTACCTGTGCACATTGATCGCTCAATGTACAACAGGTGTGCAGCCTCATCCGGCCCCAGAGTCCAATCAGTCTGACTAGGGCCAGGTGAGGCTGCCTAAACCAGCCATCATCCACACACACTCCACAATCTTATTTTATCTTAAATAGGTAAATAGTAAATGGCACACTTCCTGTCCAGAAGAAGGTTCATTACAAAAGGCCAGGTTTAAGGTTAGGTTCTCACCAATAAAGGTGCTCACTGTAAACCTTTGCTAAACCTCCTAATTGTGTCTTAGTTTGGCATTGGTAGCGCCTCCCTGTGTACCTATCTGTCTTTTTTCCCCTCCATAAATGCCCCCAACAGGAGCAGGAGCTGCCCCGGCTGATCCGTGGGCAGGTCCAGCGCTGTGTGGGCAACTACGACCATGCCAAGGACCTCCTGATGTGTATATCTGTCCGGCCCGCTCTGCCCTCAGAGCAGAGGAATGTCCAGGAGGCGGTCAAAGCCTGCAATGTAGAGATGAGGGCACTGGTCAAGTCATTCAGCGAAGTCTGAGCAGAAGCAACCTGCTTGCCTGAAAAAATGCGAGTTATATTCTCTATTTATGTATTAATATATGGGATATTTACATGAAAAATAGGTCACCTGCAGTATGTTACATGATTTGTCCAACATACTTCTCATGCCAGTTTGATTCTTTAGTTTTTATGGGTTTGAATTATAATTGCATGGTCTTACCTGTAAGGGGCGCTGTTGTCATGTTCTATATTTGTGAGTAGCAAGTTGTTTCAGGTTCTTTGAAAATATATATAATATAATTTATTCTATATCTTAAAAGTAGATCAACAGTTAAATTGAATTTCCAGCACTTAAAAAATTAAAAGTGTTTTCTTCAGTTTTGGAAATTTTATTGCAAAGAACATTCACAGAACAGCAAATATGTTCAGAGCGCTTGATCAGAGAAGAGCAATAAAGATGAGGTTACATCTGAAACGAAATCCTTGAAAGAGGGGTTGGCTTAGAATGAAGTTTGAAATCACGTACAATTATTAATTTATTTAAAGTCAAACATTACAATGAAAAACCCAATACTTCTATACGCTACGAAAACAGTTTTACCAGTGCCGAGACTTGACACAGAAGGGTAGAACAAATTGGGGCATTGTTTCCGTCCAGTGCAGTAATGCCATTCATTTGTACAGTCAAGCACAGTATAAGGTCCAATACAATACCAACACATTATTCTTCATATTTCAAAAGATACAGCAACATAATTACATAGTTATTTTCCAATGGCAAGACATAATGGATTCAACCTAAATGTTGGCATTTTTAAAGGTTAAACATAATTAAACTCATTCATTAAGAATAATTAACACTTATAGAAAAGGTAGTCTATTTTGATGAAATTGGCAGTGCACATGGAAAGTAATTGGGAAAATGCCTTTTGTCTGAAACATCACGGGAAAACATCACGGGAACAATCAGTCAGAGGAAGTGGAGGATGAGTGGATCTCAAGGACATACGCCATGTTTCACATTTTATGTGAAGAACGTGTTAACTTTACAATACCTGAAGCCAAGGTTCAATTGGTTCAGTTCTTACCTCTGCCACTCAAATCCACATACTACAGGGACGCCAAGAATAGGTCTATTAGTGGGATGTCACAGTCTTTTAATTTAACGATTAGAGTGGTTTGCTGCCTCTGGGTAAAGTCAAAACAGGTCAAGGTGTAATCGAATCGAAGTACGTGACTTTCTATCTCTATGCCATTATTTCCACGGTGTAGAAGCTTTTGTCAACTTGCTTCCTTAGACATTTCCAAACTTCATCAGATCACATTTATTACACTGAAGTACAGAAGAAACACTTTACCAGAGAGAGAGAGAAAAGAATACAACTAAAATGAATACACTTTACACATCAAGATCCAGTTATTCATAAGTAGGTAACCTGATAAGAGTATTGAACATGTTAATCTTGGTTATGTTAAAAGGCACAAGTTGGTATGGGTTGGATGATCACATTTAAAATCCAGGTCAAAATGTTCTTGCAATAACAAACCCCAACTGATCATGCATGTTTGACTGTAATCCTGTCTATCCCTGCCTTTTGCATGTTTAAATTTGATCCTGAATCTGAGAACAAGATACAAGCGTGTTGTATGTAGAAGACCAAAATAAACTATGCAGGGTTACCAAAGCCAAACAGATCACAAAGAATTCTGGGGGGAAAAAGGGTTGACACAAAGACGCAGAATCCCCCATATTAACTGATCACAAAGCATCTTAAAAACATTTTGACAACAAGTATATTACTTTATAATGTAATTCCTCTTCAGGAGAACAAAGGGTTTCCATGCTTCTTGCCGGCAGGTCAGAAGCTGTGTAATGGTAGCTTTCTGTGTAAAATGTCCAACTTTTGTCCAACTTTGCAAGCCTTTAGAGCCGACAGTTTGAGATCAGCTGCTGGCTAATTTGATCACACCTTTGTCAAGAAAGTCCATCATCCAAGATAACTGGTTAGAATGTCTTGTTCATTTGTCCAACGGTAGGTTCAAACAATGTGTCCTTTAAAATCCAGCTCCATATTTACAATCCAATGGCATCCAAAATCACTAGTCACTGGATGCGAGGACTTGAAAGTCAAGGGTCCACGTTTTTTTCTACGCTCATTTGAAGTTGTACTCCGTTCCACCCTTCACCTTCAGACATCACTTAACCAATCATATATATTATCATGTCACAAGTTCTTTAAATGAAAATGTCCTTATTTCCACCATTTCCACAATAGAAGAGACAGAAACCTATTATGGGGCAGAGTAATGACGCTTGCTATTTGCCTTGTCCAGACAACGTGTGAGATGAATGGGAATTGTATACTACTGTAATTACCAACAAACAATTAAAAATAGAAAGAAGTAGTAGCATTTGGAGGGTTTCCCTTTAATACATCAGTAGGAATGTCTGCCATATGTTTGCATTTACGTAAAAAGAGGTTAATCTCCTTCCAGACAACAAATGTATACACTTGCAAGCTAATAAACAAAACAGTTTATTATATCAAACCAAAACAAATAAACCAAAGACTATCCTGTGCACGTTATTTTTGTTTAGTCTTACTATAAAGGAAGTCAGTTGCGCCGTGTGGTTCGGTGGCTCAGTAAATACCGGCTCTTTAAAAACAGCATCCTAGTTGTATTATTTTTTAATAGGACATGCTAGGCCACGCCTCTCTCTCACTGACACCAAAACAAGGAAGCAGAGCGGATAGTGGTGATGGTGAGTCATCAATTGGAGAGAAAGACAGAGAGAGAGAGAGAGAGAGAGAGAGAGAGAGAGAGAGAGAGAGAGAGAGAGAGAGAGAGAGAGAGAGGGACACCGCCGGGGGCGTCGACCCTAAAGCAATGCACTATAAGAGGGTGGGCAGGGGGGTCGGAGACAGCTGCTCCTTGGGCGCGTATTTGGCGAAGAAGGGCAGGAAGAGGGTGAGCATCACTCCCACGATGGCCAGCATGTAGCCCCAGCCTATCTGGCAATCTCCCGCGTAATAGATGTCAGAGTTACCGCAGAAGGAGCGCACCAGGCTGGAGTTCAGGCCGAAGGGGTAGACCAGCAGACCGGAGCCCATGATGAACACTGCAGGAGTGGGGGGAGAGAGAGAACACAACGCTGGGTCACAGGACAGAATATGTGAATGAGACACATACACTGCTCCCTGTTGGATGGACAGGGTTAGTGCAAACATTGCATGAATGGTGACCCTACTGGAGCCCAGTAAAGCCACCTAGGTGGTGTGTGGCAGCCACCTAGGTGGCGCACTACACTGGCACCCGGGTCAGAGGGCCTCTGGGACACAGAAATGCTGCCTGGGAACACACTGGAGCCCAGCAGCATCAACACACATGCCACAAGGAGATGATACAATACGAGAACATGATATTGTGGGAATATGATATGGAGAGAGCACACCGCCCCGAATACCAACTCAATTCAACTTCAAGTTGAATTTCAGAAATGAAGTTGATGTTGTCGAAACTAATCTGCCCTATACTCGAAGCCTACTTAGAATATATTGATGTGGCCTTCTTGATATTCCCTTTCATTTCCAAACCCCAGTAACATCTCAATATGGAGTTTTTATACAAGGTTTCTTTCCACGCAATTGATAGTTGGTAAAGGTTGTACAAAATTAAGTAATATCAACGCATTGCTCTATCTGTCTGCATTCTGACACACCATGTTATGCTCTGTACTGTAACTTAATACGAAATAAGGAAATAAGAAAAATCAATGACAGTCCTTATTAATCAAGAATAGCTTCAGCTTCACACAAAGCCAATTATGTCTCCCAAAACCCATTAGCAGTGAAGGACTTTAAGAGAAAAAGTCCCACCACTCTGCATGGCCACATGATGTGACCACACTCTCTCAGACACTCTCTACTCTGCCAACAGAAAGTCAGACCAAGTCTCACTCTTACTAATTAAGTCAAGTTTTCCCTCACTCAGTGTTGCCAGGCAGGTATCGACTGAGCTACCAGTGCTATACCCATTCTAAGTGGCATTTCGGTTAACATTATTACTGCCTGTGCCACTAGGACGGGGACAGTAGGCGAGTTAACGTGAAAAGAAATAACGAGAATAAAGTTTGCTGTAATCTGGAATCCATTGAGCTGCCAAATGTTCAATGGCAGCACGGCAGCATGGTTGAAGGAATGCAATATTCCAGTGAAGGACAGGCTTAGGAAATAACTCATAAATCAATGGTCTGTGTGCACAGCGTGGTGGAGATCTACTGCTGTAGTAGAGAGGGCAACAGGGGGTCTATATACTGTATCTGTGATGTGCTCAATGGGACACACCGCAGTGATCAGTAGACACACAGAACGAACTGGAGGCCAGGGAACAGAGAACCGGAAGTCAGTAGAACAAGACGGGAGGATAATTAATGAACGACACAGCACGGCCGGCCTTAGAATAATCCAGACAAACTTCGAGCAGTAGTGCAGCAGCTGTGTTATGGATGAGGAGGAGGAGGGTGTATAGATCTCAGTAGCAGCAGTGTAGATCAGGTCAACCGGAGCGTGGTTGACGTGGTCAACGGTAGAGTGGATCGCATCAGACAACTAAATCATGGGGCTCAACTCTCCAGAAAGAAGAAAATCGATCTAAAACCATTTTCATATCATAGCCCCTGCATGAGTCTCCATACAAGATGAATCAAACTAATTAGCCAACTCAATTGTTTAAACATGTGGCTTACGATCCTGGATAGTATAAAATATATCCATTGCATCCGCCTAATATTACCCACTGTGCCTGCTTTGCTAAATATATAAGTATATATTTTTTACCTCAATGCAGGTAGTGTATCAGCATCAAAGGCTCATACACCAACATTGACCCTACCCAACGGCAAATTGTTAAACCCAGTGTAGTATGTCAGGTAGCACACTAATAGAGGCTGTTAGATGCAAAGAAGCATCATTAAAATGCAATTACTGCGGTTTTCAAAAAGCCGTCCACAAAATTGCCACCGGGCATTAAAAACGATTTAGCACCTGATAGATACAATTTACTCAGCTTCAGGGCTTCAGCCAACAGATTGCATTATGGGCGCACAGGAAGGAGAGGAAAGCAGGGGGGGGGGCAAGAGAGAAGATGATAAGAGTGGAAGAGTAGAGGATAGGAGAGGACACGATTGACTGGGGTGATGACGAAGATGATGATGGAGAGGACAGGAGAGAAAACCTGTGGGGAGAGAATTATTGTCTGACACCCAATCAGGTAGGTTTGTTGAGCACAGCTAAGTCTCTAGGCTATCATAATGGCTCTCTTAGATTGAAGATCAGCAAATAATGGGCAGAGAGCAAAACCCAAAGTTAGCCATCCTCTCATACACACAACCTCTGGGAAATGGGTCTATAGACAAACCTGGTACAATATTATGGTACAATATTATCACATTATTGACACAGTGTTTCTCAAATACCAGATACGGCAGTGTTTGTTTTTATTCAAATACGTACATTAACAAATACATATTTAAATTGTTATAAATGTTTATCGAAAACAAAGCAAGGGTCATGAACATATAGCAAAAAGGCAGTCAATTTATTCTGGTGTGGATCCCTCTCGTATCTTAGCATAGATAGAGAATGCTTTAATCAAGCCAAACCACTGCTGCAAACTCAATAGCTGCACCAGCCTGCCAATAGTTTCTGCGTGGAGCAAAAGCCCAATTATTGTCAAGTGGTGGAAATTACCCACAGAAGCAAACACGCATACTTGAGCGATTTACTAATATCTGTTACCAGCTCTTCTGTTTTCTGTCAAGGAGAATCAAGTCATCCATATTTTACCCTTCTATGAAATGGTTTTGTGTTAACAACCCTGAGGCCAGCAAACCTTGAGGAAAATCACAACAACACACACATGGATGAGAGACAACTTATTTGAACCCATTCCAGTAGCTATGAATCACAATTAAACCTTGGACATTTTGTTGAGTGTTTTGTCGCTAAAGGGAGCTTTTTTTTATGAATGAACCATCCAAGGGGAAAAGAGAGGGGGAGAAAATAAGGAGAGAGATAGAAAAGGATAGGGAGTGAGCGAATAAGAAAGAGTAGCAAAATGGACCGGGCACTTCCTCTGCCAAAAGCCTCAGCACCCCGAACCCAATCAACCATGATTCTCTTTCTCCGCTCCCTTGAACTCACACCTCGCTCGCAATCTGGCACGACACATTTTGGAAAGTTGCTGGCGGTGATGGCAACGCAGTGGTCGACAGGCGGCAAAAAAGAGAGAGAGAAAGCGAGCGAGAGAGAGAGCAAAACAGAGCGAGGTAGGGAAAGTGAGGGAGAGAGGCTGAATGCGTATTCATGCCTTTTGAAGACGTGTGATGAGGACCTGGCTTCGCTGGGTGACAGAACGTGGTCTTGCGGTTGCCATCAGCAACTGCAGGCCTCCACAATGCAATGCAGGGTCTTATCATGTATACCACTCACACACACACAAAAGCCCCTATTACAGGCACGATACCGCTCGTCTTTGTCATGACATACACATTACATCACACATCAATCTGAATCATGATGTAGTTTGAAACCGAATTAAATTGTGAACCACAAAACATAGCTAATGCAATTCTATTTATTTCCTTGTCCTTGTCGTGCGTTGTTAGGCGATGCTACGTATTCATTTCTATACACATGCCTCCTGCTGCCGTCCGACCGCCACCACAAGCAGACTCCTGCCCCGCAGCTTTAACTCTATTACCCTCCAATGCCGTCTGCTCTAACTCTCTTCTCAGAGGAGGAGAACCCAATGAAATCCATCGGTAACGGATGGCACCCCGTCTTTCCCTTATCCCCCTCAGTCTGAGCCCTGCTTAGCTGTAACACACCCCCATTAGTCAGCACTGCTCTCCCCCCCCCCCCCCCCCCCCCACCCCCCCATGGATGACTATTACGTTCACACCGCTTCCATTACTGTCCCCATTACAGAGTCCTCAGCCACTGCACAACCCAGGCGGGAATGACAGAAGAAAGCAGCTAGTGCTGAGTGGAGTTTGATCAATGATCATAATCAACCATGATCTCTCCAGGGTGAAACCACAAACACACACACACACATACACACAAGCACCGGAAAATAGGACATTCCACATGATTGCACTGAAATTCTGTCTCCTTCCCACAAAGGCATGGAATGGGTGCGGTCTGCGCTGTCAATAGCAACCGTTTTTTGCAGGGCAACAAGACAAAAGCCACTGAGATAAGGCGGGGTTATAATGCAACATGCACACTGAGCTGTGAGTAGTTGATAGCAGCGCGTTGGACTAAACTAAAGCATCTTGTTGCTTATCTGCTCTGACCTATAAACCCTTTCTCCGAGACGCTCCCAGTACGTCCGAAACAGGAAGCAGTGGCATGTGTAGCATAATTCAGTGGCCCTACATGCACACACAACCACACACGCTTACACACGCACACACGCACGCACGCACACACACACACACACACACACACACACAGACACACACACACAAACTAACACAAACAACACACACCCACACCCACACACACAAACACACAAACAACACACACCCACACACCCGCACACGCACACGCTCACAAACACAAACACACACACACACAGTGCATGTACACATACACACACACAAACAAACACACACCCAGTGCTCACACACAGAGGCATGAAGAGAGAGTGTGTGTGTCATCAGAAACCATCCATCAATACCTGGAATTTTCTTTTTCGTTTCATTCCCCAGGAAGAAGATTTCTGCTAGAAATGGCCTGGTAGATAGATGTGCTGTTACCAACTGACTTCAAAGTCCGATAAGGAGCAGACATTATGCAGACACATTACCACATGGCTGTTTAATGTCCCATTCACTGACGAACAAAGAGATTCCCCAAAATAACACCAATTCCCATTAAATTCTACTAAAGAGCTAATGCTCATCTTTAAAGGCCAAACAGTGGGAAAATAATGCAACGACAGTGACGAGGTATAAGAAATCTCCATTTACCAACCGAAATGTGCATTCATTCACGGCGCCTCGCATTGTTTGTCAGTGATGAAGCACAGTGACGTGATATATATGCTGAAAAGTATTGTGTAGTTACAGACGCAAGGCCCAGCAGCTATACATCAAAACTACTGTTTGGCGTAGCTACTGTTTTCTCGGCGACTTGCTAATGCTATGCTCGGTACTCACAGTTTTGTTCGGTGTGTCAGTGTTTGTCCTCTGAGGAGAGGATTCGCTGAGGTGTTCCTGCCTCCATATAGCCAGGTAGTTTAATAATAACTAACTATTCAGGCCTCTTGAGGAGACATACATAGGCTGGTGAAGAGGCTTGTTTGGAGCGAGAGAGAGAGAACCCAGGGGGAAGGAAGTAATGAAGGTAACCTATATATATATACACACAAACACACACACACACACAACACACACTGAACACACACACACATGTCACAATCATACACGTGTGTATGCACACACACACACACGTCACAATCATACACGTGTGTATGCACACACACACACACACACATCTCCAACTATGGTGACTCGTTGACTTGTTTTCTTTAGTAATTAAATTAGATGAAAGATGAAAGATGTGTTATTTGTGAGTGTCTGTCAACTACAGAGAAAGCAGAAGGAAAGGTCACGGGCAAATGGGTCCCTTTGAATTTTCCTTTCACTAAGATATTTCCACGTCTCCCACTGCTGCATCAACAAGCAGATGGTCCCATCCATTTATAACTTCTGTCTGTCTGACGCTAACACCCCCTCATCACACATGCACACGTACTATCATATTTTACACACACACACACACACACACACACACACACACACACACACACACTCATAATAACAAACACACACACACACAAACATACACACTCAAACCTATAGAAACAGACAAGCAGGGTGTAAGAAATAGTCTGTTGTCAAAGTATAAATTAAATGACGCCATAGTGATATAAAGCTGTTGATTGTGTTGCCTCTGTATATTGCAGATATTAATTTGTCTGTTTGTGCAAACCAACCACAAGTGGCGCAGACAACATGGTTAATGAATTGCAACAGATGGCCAATCCAAATAACTCCCCTCTCCACCGCACCGTGTATCTATTTGCGACTAACCATTGTCCAAATATACAATGCTAATGTGTTTCCTGTATGAGGAACCCATTACATTCCTGAGGGCGAGGAGGAAGGGGTGTGTTTGGGAGGCGTGAAGATGAAAGTTTTCCGAGAGTTCTTCGGAGCAAATGGAGCAGAGCCAGCAGATTCCTTTTCAGGTAGTCGACCGTGAGCAGGAGGAAGAGGAGGAGGAGGTGGAGTCGGAAGAGGACGAGGAGGAGGACAAGGATGAGACAGAGGAGTAGCAGGAAGTTGAGGAGGAGAGGCAGCAGGAGCAGGAGAGCAGGAAAGCAGGAGAGAAGGACCTTGGAGGAGGTAGGAGGAGGAAGTAGAAAGAGAAGGAGGAGGAGGAGGAGGTAGAGAAAGAAGAGAAGGATGGGGAGGAGCAGACTCTGTGGGGCGGTGGTGAGGCCCAGCAGGCACTCCATGCCTAATGTGATGAGCTGTACACTGTGCACACGACCATGTTGATCATTTAGCTCAGGGTGCCGCTGGGAAATGATGCTAACGACCCTGCTCCTCAGCAAGATCTCAGAGTGTGTGTGGTGCTGAGTGTGTGTGTGCGTATGGTGCCGAGTGTGTGTCATCATTGCCGGAGGCGGGGTTGATGATGATGATGATGAGGATAACGATCATGCCTTCAGCAGTAGTTTAGAAATTCCAAACATCTTTTGCTAATAAGTGTTTCCAAAACAAAGGTGTAAGATGTGTGTGGGTGTGTGTAAGGCCCCCCCCCCCTTACACACACCCACACACATCTTACACCTGGGGGGGGGGGGGAGTGGAGTATGGAACTTTTGTAGGGAGGGTGAGCATGATGAATCCTGATCCTGTATCCATGTTTATGCACACATTTATTCATCTTCTCGATTTATTTTTGTTTTAAGTCAGGGAGATATATAAGTAAATCTCAGATAGAGAGCAAGTAGAGCTCAGATAAGTAAATCCGTTTGAAGAAAGAGGGAGGGATGGATGAGAGACAGAAAGAGAAAGAGCTAGAGAAAGACAGAGAGAGAGAAAGTGAGAAAGTGAGAAAGTGAGAGAGAGAGAGAGAGAGAGAGAGAGAGAGAGAGAGAGAGAGAGAGAGAGAGAGAGAGAGAGAG
>JACYXH010000310.1:1027500-1052500 GCA_026745465.1 Lota lota | reverse complement strand
CCCCCCCCCCCCCCCCCCCCCCCCCCCCACACCCTCTCCAGCTGCAGCCTGTTGGATACGTCACGGCATGCACTTGGATTAATGAGACGCCCCCCCCCCCCCCCCCCAATCCTCTCCATACTCATTCGCACACACTCAGTCTTACACACACACACACACACACACACACTCCCAATCCCCGTCTTTTTTTGGGCCTCACTCTCCTGCTATCTGTACGGAGCCTGCCAAGCCCATTATCCATGCACGGTTTGAGTCAAAGCGCCACACACTCCTCCACTGATCGATGGGGTCTTAAACGATGGGCAGTCATTCAAGGCGGGGATGGGTATGCATGTCTGTGTGTGTTTTTGTATCTGATCTGTGTGTGTGTGTGTGTGTGTGTGTGTGTGTGTGTGTGTGTGTGTGTGTGTGTGTGTGTGTGTGTGTGTGTGTGTGTGTGTGTGTGTGTGTGTGTGTGTGTTTGTATCGGATCTGTGTGTGTGTGCGTGTGTCAGTGTATTTGTGTGGGTGTGTGTCCGGATGAGCAGTGTGTGACAGTGTTGGACGTCCCCTCATTTCCATCCCTACACCCCCCTCCACCCTATCTCATCTCCCCCACCTTCTGTTTGGATGAAGGCGGACTGGACCATAGGAGACATCGATTCCAAACAGTTAACCAATCACACGGCCGGGTGACTTCGACTGACAACGCACCTCAGCCTATGGCTGCCTCCCAGAGGCCACTCGCAGTGCACGGCTGATGGAATTCTGCACTGTCACTGGAGCCCTGCAACAACGTGCACGGAAAACAAATGGAAGCGTTCACGTCGACATAATGAGACAGGAGCGGACACGGACAATGACATGACTCACACACATAGACGCACACATAATCACACAGAAACGCACACTTATGCGGACGCACACACACACACACATCAAAATACATTCAACTTTGGACTTCTCTAGCATCAATCACCAAACAACCAGTTGTGTGTTTGTGTGTGTGTGTGTGTGTGTGTGTGTTCTTATGTATGTATGTGTGTGTGCGTGCGTGCGTGCGTGCGTGAGTGAGTGAGTAAGTGAGTGTGTGTGTGTGTGTGTGTGTGTGCGTGAGTGTGTGTGTGCGTATGTTTTCTGCGTGTGTGTGTGTGTGGGCGTGAACATCGTACTTTCGAACCTTTTCCGATATTTAATCATCTCTGCAAATGATTGCTTCATGCGGTTAGGATGACAATAAACCCTTAAGACATGTGTAATACATCCCAAGACCTGCTAAGTGACTGATAACAAAGACAGCTAAGGAATATTTAGTGGTTTTCATTCAGTATTTTTCATTGTGTGCGTAGCCTATGACAATGTGTATGCCCGTGTATTTACAAGTGTATTTACCTTTTCAGTGTTTCTGATCATTGTGAGTGGTGTGAGCGCCCAGGTCTTTGTTTGCCGTGCTCCATTGTGAGGACCATTAATAGGAATTCCAGGCTGTTTAATAATTCAGATGGTGGTAGGCGGCTATGGTAAACAGGCCAGGGCACACGCTCCTACTGAAATCCCATTAACTCCCAATGAATTATTCTTCGGTCTACATCTCTTCTTGCCTTTACACACAGCAGTACACACACAGTCACACACATACGCACGGACACACCTATCCACACACACCTATCCGCACACACACACAAACGCACACACACACACACACTCACTCACACACACAGGCACACACACACACACACACACAGATACATACAGTCACACACATACCATCTACACCAACCCAGACAGGCACAAACACACAAACACACACACACACACAAACATATCTTCATCCACCCACACAGGCACAAACACACACACACACACACACACACACAAATCCACCACATATGTACACCTGTCACGTTTTTATCACAATCTTCCTAATGGCCCAACCCTAAGCAGGCTAAACCCTGGCGCTTGTAGCGGCTCTGAGGCACTTTCTATTAATACAAGAGCGAAACAGAGACCCCTATGGCCGCTGAAACGGGGTGCTAAGCCTAGGGATATTATGCTAATACCCAATCCTATGGGGGAGTAAACGGCGGGCAGGCGGAATTACCTTCCTGGTTCTGTCATGGCAGTGCACGAGTTGCCATTTTACATATACCTGGGATTTTTATTTTGCTTTTTTTTAATGGCGGTATAGTACAGAGATTTATTGTGTCTCTTTCCTTGGGCTTTTATGCATGGAGCAGCTCCATTGTTGGGTTTTTTGGGCGGCGGCGGGGTTAAGGGGTGAAGGGTGATGAAAATGAAGGGGACCCTGAGAGGGAGAGGGCCCTAGAATTGTAATGTATCAGTAGATCATGAATTAAGGCTATTTGCCCCTACATTTTTTAATAAACAATGCAAAAATAATTTGATCTACTGTGATGAAAATATATATTTTTTTGTGGGGGCCATACAGATTTCCTATCATAGGGCCCTACAATCCTGTGTACACCCCTGTTTTTGATATTGGCAGATAAAAATCCGTCATGCCCTGGGACAGAGTGAAAACATTTCATTTGCTCAATCCTCCACACCTCTTATTTTATTGAGGACTATCAATTATATTTAGAAGTGGGTTTTATATCGAAAGGTAGAACTCTTGTCAGTCACCACAAGGCTACGCTGGGCTGGGCTCTTTGTTTGGCTTCTTCTAACCGTGGTTGCTGTGAGTTACACACTCATTCAAGCATGTGTACCACATGACACACACACGCAGAGTAAATGCTCCCCTCTCCCAGACAGCAGAGGGAGCGTCTCCATTTGTCAGATGCAGAAGATTACACCTTTCACCAACAGCAGTGCGGGGCTGAGTGAAGCCATATGGATTCTGGTTCTCAAACCAGCGGCCGTTAGGATGTCCAAGCTCACCCATGAGGAAAAGTGAAGATGCCTCGAGAAAAACATTGTGTCCTGACCCTTTTTAAACTTCAGACAGACGGACCGAGATTCAAATGAGATCATTTTAAATTCCCCCTGCAAAATGTCAGTAGAATGTTTGGCTAGTCTAAAGTACATTTCCTGTATTTGCCCGTTGGGAGGAAGCCATCACAAAAAAGATCCAACCTTGCCACTGGAGATTGAAAGGGTTTCACGCGGAGGCACCATCTTCAGGGAGCCAAGACGTGTCAAGTAGACACCATCAATTAAGCTAACCGCTTTAATCTAAGTAATGGAGCAACAGCATCAGTGATGGAGCAGTGGCCAGCATCAGCGTGCGGCCTTTAACGTTTAAACAACCCCTTGGTTTGACTCAGAAGTGTCAGCCAAACTGCTTCATCTACATGTGTTATATCCTTCCCTCCCTGGCTCCCTGATCTGTTTAAGTGGAGTGTCGTAGATTTAAACAGATTCATCCTGGATTGACCTTGCATTGCTGGACTTGTTTCTCTTTACCAGACAGAAGTCAGCAGAGCATGGCACACCAGATAGGTCCATGGATCCATGGATCATCTCCACATAGCTTTGATGCCTTTATCCAAAGACACATGCTGTTTGCCTTTAAAAAATAATTATTCAGAGTGTCCCATCTTTAGAAATGTGCGTCTAAACTTAACCTTTCACCCGTAGAACTGTGCCTCTCAACCACACCCTTACATTTTCAGAGCTGTTCGATCTTAACCAAACCTTTTAACCTGAAGAACCGAGAACGTCCATCTTCACTCTTAGATATTGAATGATAGCTCCATGGCAACACAAGGACATTTTACAGATTACACTACACTACTTGGTCTCTCCTCCCTGTTCTCGTTAATAAGTCCTCCTCGTGTCTTAGCCCAGACCCATTATTCATTTCTGTCAGTATTACCCTAGAAGTAGGTCTTCCAGGGAGGGAAAAAAAAACAAAAAAGATGATGTGATGTGTGAGCTATCACACTGGCAAGCCTCCATGCATGAACGGCTGTGACAAAACATTGGCAGACATCTTTATTAGTACTATTAACAGGGAGCGTGATGTGTTTTCTCAAATCTCATTAACGTGAGGTTAGATTGATGATGATGATGATGACAATGATGGCAGCGGCAGTGGAGGTGGCGGCGATGGTGGCGATGGTGGCGGCGGTGGTGGCGGTGGGGAACGGGCGAGTGGACCGTTGACAATGAGTTTGCTTCATTATCGTAATGAATCTGCAGTCTTTCTCTCTCTCTCGCTCTGTCTCTCGCTCAGATGAGCTGGTGATGGAGGACAAAACAACAACAAAGTGCCTGCAGACCTTTCCGGTGGCGGCGACTCACTGGCGGTTGGGTAAATAATGGTCACTCAACTCATCTCTCTGTCTCTCTCTCTCTCTCTCTCTCTCTCTCTCTCTCAGCCTCTTTCTAGCTCTCTATCTCGTGTCCTTAGCCCCTTGGTGTAAGTCATTTTAACCACAACGTTAAAATGCCTTGAGGTCTTGAGGACCTTGAGGTCCTTCACTCTGGCCCTGCGAGTGCTCGGCTAAGATGACAAAACCCTGACTCCTGCTCTCCCTCTCGGCTGTCTCTACGACAACCCCATCCTCCAACCATCACCTCCACTCCTCCGGCCCTCCTTCCTTCCTTCCTTCCCCGGGTTTATTGCCAGGGAGCGACGCTGGCTAGATGAGATCCCAGTGCAGCTTAACATCTGGCCGCTCCAGTGCTGATGCCCTCATAAATAAAAGATAACTCCTGCCTGCCGTGCGCAGTCGCACTGGTATAAATCATGTATATGGATTTCCACTTGCCTTTCACTCTCCATTTCTTCTACAATCTCTCTCTCTCTCTCTCTCTCTCTCTCTCTCTCTCTCTCTCTCTCTCTCTCTCTCTCTCTCTCTCTCTCTCTCTCTCTCTCTCTCTCTCTCTCTCTCTCTCTCTCTCTCTCTCTCTCTCTCTCTCTCTCTCTCTCTCTCTCTCTCTCTCTCTCTCTCTCTCTCTCTCTCTCTCTCTCTCTCACCTTTGGGCATGAGGTTCGCCCAGCAGAAAGGACACAAAATTCAAGAAAGTGTCTTAAAACCACTGGGGGGCAGCTAACCGTGGTAGGATGAAGACCCTTGCCCAGTATGTACACCTTAAACCCACCATCTTGATATGTAGATTGTAAGCACTTTGGAGGGTATTTCTAATTACATCAGTATGTATGGATGGATGGAAGTGCGCTGAGGTGGCGAGTTGGCTAGGGGCGGTGCCCATTGAGAGGTTCCCAACACAGAGCTGAACTTTAAATCCAAGATAAGAGTTAATTCCTGGTTGATACACACACACACACACACACACACACACACACACACACACACACACACACACACACACACACACACACACACACACACACACACACACATTTTTTAACCCAATTATACTTTGCAAGGTACTTTGCATAGTGTGCGAAGCCTATCCCAGCTATAAAAGACAGGACATAAAGCAGATAGACACCTATGGTGAACACCCTGAAGGGATTTCCATACCATTGAAAACAGAAATGCACAGATCCAATCACACATGCAGGCTATTTTTAGGGCTGCCTGATTCCACACCGACAGGAACCTATAGCTGTCTGACAGGTAAAGAATCCAGATTGTTCCCCCACCCACTGCCCATGCAGTCCTATGAAATATGTAAAATAGCATAAATTATCAAATACGTTTTTATCTCCTGAAACCATCTATGCAAGCTATGATTTGGGCTAAGCAGGTCCTATGTTTTCACTGGGTATGTTTAGGCCGTGTGTCAACTCTTCATAACAGCAAACTGTACTCAGGAATCTCTTAAATGGCCGCCAAGGCTGAGTCTAGTAGCACTCAATCAAAGCAGGCGACTAATGGCCAGGGCATGACGTATTGAGGCAAGGCTTATCAATATACGTCAAGATAGACAGAAGTACACACTCTGCGTCTCTTAAAGACGATGTTTAGGCAAACAGAGAAAACAGGATGTGCATGTAGTCCTTGGAGCTTTGGCAAAGCTTATAATCAACATCAAATGACATGAAAAAATATCTGTCATCGCGTCTTCTGTCGCTGATGATGAAGGATAATTGCATTTTTTTATCATTCCGACTGAATTCGCTCACTCAAACGCGGAGACATAACCTTTAGAGAACACCCTGTGATTGATGAGACTGCTTATTTCCCCTTCCAAATGATTACTGATCACAGCTCCCCCCTCTTTAACACATACACACACACACACACACAGACACACACACACACACACACACACACACACACACAAACAACAACCCCCCCCCCCCCCCCCACACACACACAAATAAGGACACACATAAACCCAAACACATACAAACAATGACGCACAAACTCGTACCCAAAAGCTTCATAAGTTCTTTCAAATGAGTACAAGCTAGTTTGTGTGGATGACACTTAAGCTCTTTCATTACTCATAGAATCTGTCCTCACATCTCCAGTGCATGTCTGAAAAAGAAAATAGAGGATTTGCCAAATAGTCTCAAACGCTGTTTGTTCAATCGCATCACGACAAAGATATTCAAGGATGGATATAAATGCACGTTATTGTTGATGTTGTGGTTGCCCTGCTAATGATGCATTATTTTCTCCACTAATAGACATCACATGGCTTGATAATTATAATGAGTAGACACACACAATGCTTCATTAATGAAAAGATAACAGACATCTTGGTGAGATCCGGACGCCGGTGAACCAGCACTAGGAGCCTGTGCTGCCCGGAGAGATACCAGGTCACACTCACGCAGGTTGTAGAGCTAAAGAGGGAATGGGTTTCATTTGGGATTAAGGATTCCCATTAACTCACATGTCCAACTTGACGGCGCTAAATCGAACCAAGAGAGAGAGAGAGAGAGATACCTCAACTGAACACAACCCGCTAAGCCTCAGCCCCCAGCACTACGCCAGTCAAACCACCAGGTCCCTGTCCGCAACCTCCACACACTCATCCAACCACGCTGACACATGACAAATGCAGCGCTGGAGCTCCAAACCAGGTTACCGTGAGCTTTGTCCAATCACAGGGGTCCGTCGGTGGTTTAATGCCCGCCAAAATCAGATTATGCATTTCGTACGGGGGGGGGGGGGGGGGGGGGGAGGGGGCGCCATTCTGCAGCGGGCGTAGGGAGATGGATGGAGATTATAAACTATGGAGCGAGGCTCGCCGGCACAGCGTCTTTTGAAAAGGTTAGGAGAGACGTAAAGAAAACGGACGGTTAAAAGTCGTGGCGAGCCAAGGTCAGGCGTAGTGGAGTGGAGGCGGAGCAGGGGGGTGTTAAGGTTATTGGCCCGAGATCCCACAAGGGCTCACGCTAACGCGATCTCCCCGGCAATCTCTCTCTCTTTCTCGCTCTCTCTCTGTCTCCCTCTCTCTGGGTCTCTCTCTCTCTCTCTCTTTCTCGCTCTCTCTCTGTCTCCCTCTCTCTGCGTCTCTCTCTCTGTCTCTCTCTCTCTGTCTCTCTCTCTCTCTCTCTCTCTGTCTGTCTCCCTCTCTGTCTCTCTCTCTCTCTGTGTCTCTCTCTGTCTCTGTCTCTCTCTCTCTCTCTCTCTCTCTCTGTCTCCTTCTCTCTGGGTCTCTCTCTCTCTCTGTCTCTGTCTCTGTCTCTCTCTCTGTCTCCTTCTCTCTGGGTCTCTCTCTCTCTGTCTCTGTCTCTCTCTCTCTCTCTCTGTCTCCTTCTCTCTGGGTCTCTCTCTCTCTCTGTGTCTCTCTCGAACCACAGTTCATCTCCAAAATTCATCTCCTCTCGAGATTCTTTTTTTCTGGCCGCCGTAAATTATCTCGGAAAGGAGAGGAGGACGAGAGGAGAAGGAAAAAAGGGGGAGGAGGATGGGGAGGAGAGAGGAACAAGAAGGAGGAAGAGAAGAGAAAGAAAGAGAGAGAGGGTGGAAGGGAGGGCGTGGGGGGGGGGGGGGAGGTTAGGGGTAGTGGGAGAAAGATTAATAGCAAGTGGTAAGCCACAGAGAGGTAGAAATTGCATCGGATGCCGGCGTCATAAACAAGCAGGTGCTTCAGCAGAGACAACGTTCTCCTCCACCCTCTGAAGGGGACCAGTCGTGTCCCGGGACACGACTGGTCCCCCGGTGGTCAAGAAGACCGCCAGAAAAACCAACCAACCTGAATCCCTGATCACATAGTCCTCCTGTTCCAGCTGATTATTGACGTTGGCCCTGGCTCTGTCCTGAATATATATTTTCCTTCCACTGGTGTGTCACGTAGTGAGCCAGAATGTCACCTTCCCTTCTCCCTCCACCCTCATTTCCCTGAGAGTTCGCAACAGTTTCTGCATCTCTATAGAAGGCCTTAGACTCCATTCCCCGCCCCTTATCTGAGTGAGTGTTTGCCAACACCGCCTGGCTTTCTGAAGGGAGGCTGGGGGTGGGATGTGTTAATCCAATAATAACATTCTGCCTCCCGTCCATTGTCTTTCAGCCCATTCTCCTCTCTGGTTTCCCTCTGGAGAAGCACCATTCACACACAAGCCACCATTCTCCTACCTCTCCTACGCTGAATGGCTTCAGACCGCAACACGTCCCACACACGCACGCATGTACGAACGCAATGACTAACGCACACACACACACACACACCACTCAATGGCTGAGAACAGGCTGGCCAGGCCATTCTCTGGCTAACACAATTAGCTATGGATGTGCATGGGCACATCCTCCGTGCATTCAGCCTCAGTTGGAGAGCACTGGCCGCTGGCCTCACGACGTCAGCCCCGTCTGCCTTTTGCAGTGCAAAACAGCCTCTTCTTCTGCTGCCTCCCTAAAGCTAAAGTTACTCCTCCCAACACACCCACATCTCCATATTCAGCTCCAAAAAACCCAGCCCTTATCCCTGCTTTTTCCCGCACTTGCTAATACGCCTTTTATTTATCTAATGTTTTTCTGTTTTTTCTTCCTCGGGGTGGGGGGGGGGGGGGGGGGGGGGGGGGGGGTACAAACAAGGAATGGTAACTTTGAGCGAGGACTCTCGCTCTCCACCTCCCCCCCCCCCCCCCCCCCCCACCCTTTGCATCTCTTTAAGTGGTGAGGGGATATTATGGGATGTGTAGACCACTTGTGTGGGCCATTGGTGCCCAGTGAGAAGGAAGGAGAAGCAATATAAGGGTAGGACGAGAAAGAGACTCGTGGGATCGTCGTGGCGGTGCTTGTTTTTAAATGGCTTGCAGGACTTAATGTTTCACAACTCACTGGAGCTTCTCTTGATTTTGTTGCCGTGACAATGCTGCTCTCATTTACATATTTGAGGGAGTGGTGGGGATGGGGGTGGGGGGGGGGGGGTATGTTAATGCCCAAACCTTGCCCACAGACATAAGGACCCCACTTCACTACGCTACCATTAGCCTGTGATGGTGGATGATAAAATAAGATGAACAGGAAACCAAAAATGTTTAAAGGCTCACAGGAAGTTCGATATTTATGTGCAGTTCCATGTCATAAAAAGCATCCATCCAACTATCCTCTTTTGTTAATACAACCGGAGATGGTCACATACATGATCATGTATGTAACCAGAGTCCATTTCCGCTCTCAAAATGAGTAACTGCAATGGTGACCGCTTATACCTCCAACATGCCTTTGGTTTTATATGATTACAATAGACTGGCCCACACCCTCCAATCAGTGGTATGGAAGACCCCCTGGGGAGGTCAGGGGAGGCCGGGACCATCTTCAGACCCACCGACTGAGACTGGTTGAGAGTCGGAGGCAGCCGCCTTCCATGGAGCTGACTTAGGGGTCAGTGTGTGTGTTTCTGTTTAGCATGTTTCCTGATAGCCAACGCAACTGCCACAGATTCCAATTTCCACCAGCTCCTTAAAACCCACTCCACTCAACTCCCCTCACGCAATGCTTGCTCTAGCTCTCTCTCCCTCCAATCACCTTCAGCAGGCAAGGTGGAGATAAATATTTATCACATCACAGACCAGTGAGAAGAATAAAAACACCCAAACAGGACAAAACTTAGCATACAATAAAGAGGCAGACAAAGAAAAAGAGAGAGAGAGAGAGAGAGAGAGAGAGAGAGAGAGAGAGAGAGACATAGAGAGGGGAAACCTGTGGTTACAATGACAACAGCTTCCTTTGCAGGAAACAACAAACACAAACAAAAAAATACCCCCCCCCCCCCCCCCCCCCCCCCCAGAAATACTCCGTAGTAATAAAAACAGGAAAAAAACGATGTTATGTAGGCCAAGGAGTTAATATCACAACCTTCCACAATCTTCCAGAACCAGCCCCAGGTGTTCAGCTTCCCAATATGTCATTATGTGGTCTACTCCCTCTCTGAACTCTGATTCCCATGAAGGAATTACACAAAACGTCCTTTAATTTTACAAATCGTTGTCATTCCACTTGGATTCTCTCTCTGCGTCATTGGTGGAAATGCTATCGAATATTATCGCACCAATGGGGTGGGGGTTGGCTCAGTTTGTTTTGCAAAATATACACAACACACTGGATGATGCAACTTGTGATGAATGGAAGGCATTTTCTTTATTTTCTTTAATAAAGGAGGTGATGAAACGTACCAATGAAAGAAACCTTGTTATGCTGCAGTAAAACACACACATACACACACACACACACACACACACACACACACACACACACACACACACACCACACACACACACACAATAGTCTAGACACAAGTCAAAATCCAAATATAATGAAATCAGCCATCTAGACCCCTTTGTGACAGTTTGTCATTAACTCAGACACACAATTTGGGCACAAAAATACATACACATACACACACAGGCCCCAACACAATTTCAGAACCCATGTGATTAGATATTAATTTCCAACTGATTTGCCGCTCATTAAACAGCCAAAACAGCTCATTCTTAAACTTGAATTAATGTAGAACATTTTTTTTTTGCTCAATTCCACTGTGTACCTCAGTGCCTGGGGTGGTGTTTTGCGGAGGTTGCAGACTATTTCTTCCTCACTCGGGCTAGTCAAGGTCCTTGGTAATTGCATCCACAACTCTGTGGCGTACATAGATAAGCCCCATTATCTCCCACATTTGATCCACCTCAATCCTCTCCCAATATTATATTTCCTAATTAAGAAAAGGTAGGGAAGAGACAGAGAGGGGTGGGTGGGGGGGGGGGGGGGGGGTAGAGACAGAGAGAGAGGGGGGGCTTTCTCCCTTGAGACCTCCACCCCTGACTTGTTCCTCTCGCTCTCTCTCGCTCTGATGAAAAATAATTTCTTGTAAGACACTTCATGGTGGCAAAGCATTTGGTTTGATGGAGCAGGATCATGGGAAGACACGAGCATCGACCGAGCGCCTTCAGAGAGACAATGGGTGAACATGATTCCTGATTCTTATAGGAAAACGTTCACATGATGGGCAGTAACATCAAAGGCCAATGGTTGAGGCCAATCAAGGCGGGAGAGGCCAAGATAATTTGCAATACACTATGGAGAGGAAGTGGAAGGCAACTAAAGGAATCTACACAATTAGAAGCCAGGAGATGGACATGGCCGCAGTATCAGACTTATTGTCTACAGAAGCGATTCAAATGCTAAAAGCAAGGGATTTCTTCTTGGTGCAAGCAGTTTATACAAAGGCATTTAAAATGAACAACTAATAAAGTAAAGAAGGGTATATGATTTGTGATATTATTATGAGGATAATTTTTCTTTTCTCTCCTTCTCTCCCTCCATCTCTCCCTCTGCACCTTGCTCGTCTGTCCTCCTCCCTGCCACCATCTTTTTTTATTTTATAGTTTCTATTCTTTGAGTGGAGGGGAGGGATACTGAATCTCTTTCCCTCACCACCCCCGCCCTCTGTCACTGTGGCGGGTAATATCTCATCCTCTCTCTACCTCTCTTTATCTCTACCTCTCTTCCCGTTCCTCTATCGCATGGGCTCAGTGTGGGCTCGGAACAAGGTCCTAAATCCTGCACAGAACCACGTTGGTTAGTAAGTAAAAACCCCAAAAACAATAAATGACAAAAAAAGGATAGCAAACGGGAGTTGAAGGACATACAGTAGAAAAGACACAACGCTAGCTAGAGAGAACAGATAAAAAATGGAGGTCTATGAGTTAGATAACCTGCTGACATTCTGTTATCTGGGACAGGCAGGCAGCACTGGGGTCACGACCCCATGATGGAATGGACCTCTCTGCTGGGCCCCCAATGTTTAACCGCCACCCCACAGAGTGGCTTTGACTGTGTGTATGTGTATATGTATATGTGTATATGTGTGTGTGTGTGTGTGTGTGTGTGTGTGTGTGTGTGTGTGTGTGTATGTGTGTGGATGTGTATGTGTGTACTTCTGTGTGTGTGTGTGTGTGTGGATGTGTGTGGATGTGTATGTGTGTACTTCTGTGTGTGTGTGTGTGTGTGTGTGTGTGTGTGTGTGTGTGTGTGTGTGTGTGTGTGTGTGTGCGCCTGCGTGTGTGAGTGTCGACATGCATAACCATGTGTACCTCAGCATGAAAATGTATAAGGGTGTCCCACCTGGCATGGAGGTAATTGTTTTTCCGAATTCGGGCAGGTGGCAGCCAGAACGCCCTGTAGTCCCCTAACTCGAGTGACTTCTATGGTGGAGGAGGGAACAGGGGGCAAACGAAAGACTACACCTCCCACCTCATAATACGTCATTGAGGGATGCTTCTGCTGTGACGAATCTCCAGTGACACGACCGTAACTCTGTGCAAAACTAGTGTTGACGCGGGCGGGCTCCACTGCACTACAAGATTACAACAAATCAGATGAATCCCGCACAGAGCAAGATTGATGAAAACACTGGGAGTTTTGAAGGAGAATACACACAGTCAATTTCCCACTGAAAAAACGTTCAGTGTTTACCTCGTTTTTGAAACTTCATATACCAGATGATGTCATGTAATAAGCATTACATAAAACTGACATCCGGTCAACAGACAGCTATGCGTGTCCCTCTGCAACATTGTCGAGTATTCGAAGCCTGTCTGAAGCCTGAAGTTTCCTCCCCATTATTACAGATAAACATTGCCTCTTAAGCCTCTGACTCACCAGAAAGTAAGGCACTCTGGGACCCAGCCTGAGTGTTGTGACCATCCTGGCAGACTCCTTCGGCATCCGTTAGAACCGGGCTGCCTACACAAAGGTGTGACCTTTAATTAGCCGCAGTCGGGCGTCATTTAATAGGGGAGACGGGGAAGTGCTGGCGGGTGGGGTTGCAGATGGGGTTGGGGTTGCAGTGGTGTATTCTGGAACCATGCAGTAATAGATTCATCCTTGAATAGCTAGGAAAAGTTTTAATAAGCAGAACATCACTATATCTGTATGGAAGGCAACGTGTGTTATGACAATTAAAAAATAAAATAAAACCCTAGCAAAAATGTAATCTGATTAATAATAGATTATTGGAGGATATGTGAGTTGAATCGATGTAATTAAATATTCACCACCACGCTGGCGTAGATGAGCTCGAAGAATGACTATAGCTGTTTTTTATTCATTATGAAACGTTGTTTACTCCTTGTCTTTAATTCTCCATGGAACCTACCCTTGCCTTTTTTTTCATACAGGATGCCCATGTGTTATGCTGCCCACAGTTGACAATAAAACACTTTGACTTTGATGCTATAATCATCTGCTGAATGTCCTCCACTGGCCTCAGTGGGAGAGGGAGAGAGAGAGAGAGAGAGAGAGAGAGAGAGAGAGAGAGAGAGAGAGAAGAGAGAGAGAGAGAGAGAGAGAGAGAGAGAGAGAGAGAGAGAGAGAGAGAGAGACAGACAGACAGACAGACAGACAGACAGACAGACAGACAGACAGACCAGGGGAGATGGAGATGGTGGTGACCTGGGGGTAACTTGCGCATGAATAATATCAAAATCGTTATCACGTGTCTCCGTTTTAATACAAAGAACGGCGCATATGGTGCGACTGTGTGTTTGAAGGCCAGTGCATGTTGACGCCGCGTATTCCTCCGCGCGAGCGCATGTGTCCAGAGAGGGGTGTGCGTTTGCGTGCACCGTACTGCGAGTGTCATTGAGGAGCATGATGGCACCCCCGTAATGACAGTCCATCTGCTGGGAAGAATGGGCCGGGAAAACGAGGGTGTGCAAGCTGTGACAAGCAAGCAGTAATGGGGACAACATATGTGGAATTAATGTGGCACATCTGGAAGGTTTGAGGGGAAAGAGATACAGAGGTACAGCGAGAGAATGTAAGAAAGTAGAGAGTGATGGACGAGTTCCACTTGACTTGATTTCCAATCAGTGCTCTTCTGCTGTAAATGTTATCTGAAGAGACACTCATCTGAACTCTAATGACGGATGAAGTATTTCAACTTTTCCATTTCTTCTCGTTCCCTTGTCTTGACCTTGGGGGCTGAGCTCAGCAGAACAGGAAATACGCAGTTCTGCAACGACTGTACTTGAATCTTGATCCTTGTTTTAACATGTCCTCATGACTCACGTGGCTGGGAAGTGGAGTAAGAGTAGAATTATCATCAGTGTGAAATTGCTTTCAAGTGCCTTGCTTAAGAACAACATAGGTTCCAGTTTCAAGACGATAGCATGAGTCCCATAGTCGCTCGGAAGACATTTAGGATTCTATTGGGTATTTTATTTAATAGACTGAATAACTGGACCTTCCCTGGATTCGGATTCGCCACTCTTAAATGTGCAAGCAAGACAGCAGTTTTCTAAGAAATCCACAAGATTGTTTTAAAACTTCTTATCCCTAGATAAGAAGTTATCTCTAGCTCCTAGCTCTAGCTCGATGCTCCTATCTCTCTCTACTCATTTCTCTCTCTCTCCCTCTCTCTCTCTCTCTCTCTCTCCGTCTATATTTCCTTCCCATCCTGACACGCGTTGAGGTCCTTTCAACATGTGTGATAAAAACATTCTGGAAGCCTGCAGTAGACAGCTCTTCTTTATGTCAGTGCTTCTTCTAGCGGCTGCTCACACACACTCTCTCTCACACTCAGAATGCACTACCGGAGATGGTGTTCTAGTCTGTGTATGACTTGTGTACATTGTACATTTGTTTCTGTTTCATATTTGTTCACAATGTGTGTTCATGGGTATGTTTACATATATATGTATATAGATATGTCTGAGAGACAGAGAGAGAGAAGAGAGAGAGAGAGAGAGGCGAGTGAGACATAGAGAGGGAGACAGAGAATGTGTAATTGAATGTGTGTGTGTGTGTGTGTGTGTGTGTGTGTGTGTGTGTGTGTGTGTGTGTGTGTGTGTGTGTGTGTGTGTGTGTAATTGAATGTTTGAGTTTGTGTATGTGTGATTGCATGCGTGTATGTGCGCATGTATGTGCTTGAGTGCATGCGTGGATGTGCATGGCAGTACCACTAGTGTCTAGCATGTTGCAGAAGCTCTCTCTAATGAGCCATCACTGCCATTCCTACTCCTCAGAGATCCACGCAACCCTCACTATGAACCCAGCAACTCAACTCTGTTAGCTCCACCAGCACCAAGAGAGAGAGAGACATCCAAACAGGCTCAGCAGAGAGGGAGAGAGAGAGAAAGAGAGAGAGACATCCAGACAGGCTAAGAGAGAGAGAGAGAGAGAGAGAGAGAGAGAGAGAGAGAGAGAGAGAGAGAGAGAGAGAGAGAGAGAGAGAGAGAGAGAGAGAGAGAGAGAGAGAGATATTCACACTAGCCTAAGTGTGTCTTAAAAATGAAATGTTAAGTGCTATATATTTGACAGTTTGTGTTGCTAGATGATCATAACGCTCCAGCTCAGCCATTACGCAGATATGGCCATAATTAGCAGCACTCAACTACTACCGAGGTTATGAAAACAGCCCAAAAACCACCTATTTTCCCTGACAGGAAGAGAAACTGACCAGATGAGGTAAACCAACACATCAATGTCGAAAAGAAAACTGAAAAATAGGATTTCACCCGTCCCGCAGCTGAAACACTGGAAGTGCCAGAGCCAAGAATTCATATCTGTTTTCCGTTTTATTGGTCTAGCTTCCATGCTAATGAGACCCAGCCCAGCATGCGATGAGCGGGGCGACACCAGCTCGTTTCACATCATCACGTAAACGTCCCACAGCGTGCCTAAGTGCTGGAAGTGCCGGATCCACTGCACAACATTACGTTGATCAAAGACCTCCATTTACCACAAACTCGGCTACTAACGAGGAGAGGACTGGGAAGGCATATATGCGCGTTTTCCCCGACGGAGGTAGGCGTTTCAGGGCTCCGGCCGCTGAAGTTGAGCCTTTAAAGTCGCCTCGAGCCCGGCAAGCTCCAGAAGATAGGTAGAAATAGCTTTGGGGTATAGGAATTGAGGAAGTAGTTTTATATAAGGCTGAGCGTGGTATTCGCATAACGCGTGTGTGTGGCACCTGGCATTGACGCTTATCACACTCTTGACCAGTGAAAGAGGACTTAAGGTGGCTAAATCAGTACGTGGGTGTGGTAGAACTATTTGTTTGTAGCTCAGCCTAACCTACTACGTGATTAGCTTCGGACGGCAGTCACTGTGTTTTGCCTTTTGGTAGAATGGCAGTGTTCAACTTAGAGGAGTTTGTGGCTCATCCTACTTTAAGTCAGGTTGATGGCTGTAGGAAGGATGATTTGTGTTTGATTGCCGATTATTACGGTATTTCAGTTTGTAAGTTAACTGGTAAGGCTCAGGAAGCGTGTACTTCTCTCTCTACTGAAGATAGTTTAGTATATGAGAAAGTAAAAAGCGCTATTCTTCGGGCGTATGAGCTAGTACCAGAGGCTTACAGACAGCGTTTTCGAAGTCTTAGAAAGACGACGACTCAGAATTACATCGACTTCGCTAGGGAGAAAGAGATCCTCTTTGACCGATGGTGTGCATCATGTAAGGCAAATGACTATGTTTTACTGCGTGAGCTGATGCTGGTGGAGGAGTTTAAGAACTGTGTGACTGAGCGTACGGTGATCTATCTGAATGAGCAGAAGGTAGCTACATTACAGCAGGCTGCTACGCTGGCGGAAGAGTTCGCTCTCATGCACAAGAGTGTTTTTAATAAAGCAGATCATTCATTCAATCATGGTTTTTCGCAGAGGTCTGGTGATGCACGTATTCCCCAGCCCAGAGCGCCCTTGTCATGTCCTGTGGCTGAGAGACAGTGTTTCTACTGCCACAAGCCTGGTCACATTATCGCCGATTGTATAGCTCTGAAGCGTAAGCAGCAGGTGCCAGGTCCAAAACCAGCAGGGGTAGTTTTCAAGCGGACGAAGGGTATGGGTTTGATTAAAACAGTGCCCACCGGTAGCCGCCCCGTAGATAAAAGCCTACCTGATGAGTGTTTTAAGCCTTTCATCTTCACCGGATCTGTGTCTCTCACTGGAAAGTTGGAGGACCAACGTTCCGTCACAGTGTTGCGAGACACTGGTGGCTCTCAGTCATTCATTCTTTCTAGTATCCTGCCCGTGAATGATACCTCTGCCTGTAATACAAGCACTATAGTAAGAGGTATTGGGATGGGTTTTGTACCCGCGCCTCTTCATTACGTCCATGTGAAATCGGATTTGATTACGGGTTTCTTCCCAGTTGCTGTCCGCCCCAGTTTTCCTGTCGAAGGTGTCGACTTCATAATGGGTAACGACATAGCGGGAGGGAAGGTCTACCCTACTCCTGAGGTTGTTAGTGTTCCCATTACTGAATCTGACCCTGATGACCTGGTTAGCCATCATCCGGATGTGTTTAAGGTTAGTGTTTTGACTAGGGCCCAAGCTAAAAAACAGGCTCAAGAGGGTAGAATTGTCCGACTCGTTATTTTCTTCTGTTTTGTCTGAGGAAGTGTTGTCACCTGATGACGGGTTGGTGGATGGCGCATTGAAGGAGCGTGAAGCGGTGGAAGAGTTAGTTAGTGCTTCTGAGGCACCATTATCATTGACTCGTGAGGCAGTGATAAGTGCTCAGAAAAGGGATTCTTCCCTATCCAAGTGTTTCGCCGCAGTCAAGGGAAATGATTGCAAGGACAGTAGGAAACAGTCATTCCATCTGGAGGACGGAGTGTTGATACGCAAGTGGGGTTTCGCGACTAGCTGAATCATCAGATGATTCAGTTGTGGATTGCGTTGGCCCTCTGCCCAAGACGAAGTCTGGCAATCAGTTCTTGCTAACTGTGATGTGTATTTTGTTGATGTGGTGGTGTACTGACACCTGGGCTAACCATTTAGCCAGCTTGAACGTGGTGTTCCAGCGGCTCGTGGAATCGTCTTTGACAATTCTGACGGTAAGGTGGTCTAATTTACCAATTCGTACATTTTTAGCAGTAGATGTACAGGTAACAGACCATATTATGTGACAGTGGGGAAGTGAGTGTGCGACTTCCCCTCTGATGTGACAATTAGAGTAGTGTTGCTCTAATGTTGCAAACTACCCGTTTGCTCTTATGGGGGGGAGTGTTACGGGCGTAGTGTGTTTCTTTGTGACTAACTGTGTTCTCTCCCCAGCCTACTGTTTGTCCCTCCTCCTGCAGCACTCAAGCAATCAGGAAATTGAGTGCACCTGCTCAGGGCAGGGCTATATAAGCTGGGAGCGGACCAGAGCACGGGAGCCAGTGAGCCATTCGGCAGATAACGTGCTGCATTCTGTGGAAGCTAGTTAACGAAGTGTTGTTTCTTCTCGTGGAACTAGTATAGTGAGCTATTTTGGTTAATTAGTGTTTAGTTATAGTTTTGTTTACTGGTAGTTGTTTCCCTTTGTGTTTTCCCCTTTTTGGGAAAGTGGTTTTTCGTTACTTTAATAAACCTTTTTGTTAACCTTTACCTCTGTCTGAGACTCCTCCTTGTCCCCCGGAAAAATATTCATTGTTACTCCCCAAAGATACCCCTAGATATCAATTGGGGTCGTAACTATAGAGATGAAAAGATGTGAAGTCTGTTCATAATGAAAAAATAAATACATTTACACTTAGCCACAGAAAGAAGTTACGTTCAAACAAACTTCCCATGAAAAAGACACACAGCCAAACAGCATTCAGTATCCACTCTGTCGTCGTGGATACTGCTGAGGAAGAGGAGCCCATAATGTACAAGATGGAAGTGTAGCACCGCCAAGGATAGAAATCATCCCCCCCCCCCACCCTCCCCAATGCATCCATCCCCTCTACTCCTCTCACTTTACTCAGACATATTGTACTATCAATCCCCCTTTGGGGCTGGGAGCCATTGCATCGGGAAGATGAATAAATTCATCTGGAATAAATGGCCCCGACCGCTTGACACATAATCACAGATTAAGACCGGTCACAAGGGGGTAGTGATGGACTAAGCTGCACTGGAGTGCTGTGAGGAGGGAGGGATGGGGAGGGGAGGGAAGGGAAGGGGAGGGGAGGGAAGGGGAGGGGAGGGAAGGGGGAGTAAAGGGACACAGCCCTATCTTACTTACATTAACCCAAGCCAATCGGCAGAGGCCCCCGGGACCAAAGCCCTATACAGGGACTCAAGATGGGGAAGGCTTGGTCTGTGTGCGGTGCGTTTAAGAGATCTGCAGGCAGGGTCACTGAAGAGACATTTAAAAACTGTAATGAAGTAACTAATGAGTGGCTGGTTACCGCGGTAACCTTTTTGGGGGCAGGTTCCCAGCATTTTGTTGAGTGTGTTGTGTGTGTGAGTCTTTGCCAGACTTGATTTCATTATATGGGTTTTGGAAAGTTGTTAAGTTGCGTTGTTGTTACTGTGCTGAGACGACCAGAGCTATGAGTGTTTATTTCTGGTCAATGAATGAATTCGTCTTCATGAATTCAGCGGACCGATTTTTCTTCCATTTATCAACTCATATATAAAATATAAACTTCCATTTATATTTCCTCCAGACCACCACACTACATCCAGCAACACGACCCACCATTCATTACCACTGTTTGTGGTTTTCTCCAAACCACCAAAACACCAACACACCACAAACTGACATTCCGCAAAGCGAAACACAATTAGGGTGAGCGGAGAGATTCGTCATGTTGATTTATACACACCTCTCCTAATGGATTTCTCACACTTCCTGTTTTGAGTGAGCGCTGGAAGGTGGGGGTGGGTTTGGATATGTGGATGGAGAGGCAATTGATGAACAACCCCCCCCCCCCCCCCCACATAGCTGCCACCTTGTTGTTGTCCCCCCCCCCCCCCCCAAAAGAAAAAACCCTTGGCCCATCTTTGCTCCATTTAGATGAATGAATGTTCCCTACTTACATTTCTCTCAATTAAGAATGAAAGTGTTTGCAGTTTGGCACGACTCCCAGGTTCATGATCATTACGTCCCATGCATGTTGAGAAGGATGGGGCGGGGGGGGGGGGGGGGGGGGGGGGGGGGAGATGCATGGGAGAAGGTTGAACCCCCTAATTTCATTGCATGGTCATCAATCCCGGAAAGAGACAGCTTGGCAGAGTGCGATAGTGACATCACGTCAACATCGGTGACAGGCGGGAGCTGTTTAAGTCTCCTATAAGACAACAATCTTAAGACATTGAACTGAACTGGACCATTATTCCCTCCCTCCTCCTTTTTGTAAGTTTTGTAAGCCCATGTTTTTATTTCTCTATATGACTCAACCCCCCCCCCCCCCCCTCCCACCCTGACCGATGGCGCTTCAGCCGTTAACATGATATATTTAATAGTCGATAACAGCTACGCTGAGAGAGGGGAAAAATCAATGCTGATATAATACACGCGTATTAACATGGGACCCAACAGCAAGGCCACAGACGCCCCACACACACACACACACACACACACACACACACACCAATCCCACACGACCACCACCACCTAACAGAAATTCATCCTTCCTTAGCATTTAGCCTGTCTTCCACTGCTGCACATTCGCTCAATATCTGATCTACAAAGAGAAATAGGACTAGCTAGCAAAGACTCTGCGGTATCTCCCTCCCCACACTTCCAATACGAAGTGGAACCCTCACTCTTAATGAGACCGGTTTGCTTCAGCTAGCTAGCCTCTATGTAGCGGCAGCAGTAGGCTACAATGCCATCTCTCCCGGTAGCTTGAGAGTCCCTGAAGGTTTCATTAGTGGGGAATGCTAATTCCCCATCGACCCTCCAGTCAGAGTGGAGAAATAAGTGATTGCTGCCTGCCCAACACCCGGACAGGAGGAGTAGGAAAGACTGGCTGGATTGGGCTGGATATTGGACTGGATATCACTGAAACCATGTATTCACATGGCAAAGATTGGAGTTGGGGGTTTGTATGACCGATCTGACAAATCAGTGTGTGTGTGTATACTTGGGGGACAGGGAGAGTTTCAGATGCCGACTGTGTAATGCATCTGGCCTCTCCACTCTGCCTCTCCTGTATTGACCGCAGTCACCCTCCTAACGTGAACCCATTGATTTATACTTGACACTGCTCCCCCCACCATCATCACCACCTACACACTACCAGCCCCCCGATATCACCCCCATCTCCCAAACCAATCTCCTTCTCTCTCCCTCCTAACCCTCTCTTTTGCCTTCTTTCTCACTTTTTCTCTCTCTCTCCATCTCTCTCACTTGCCCTCTTTCTCCATCTCTCTCTCTGTCTCTCTCTTGCCCTCTCTCTCCCTCCATCGCTCTCTTTGTCTCTCTCCATCTCTCACTCTCTCTCTCGCTTGCCCTTTCCCTCTCTTGCTCCATCTCTCTCTCTCTCTTGCCCTCTCTCCATCTCTCTCCCTGGGTGACTATACAGTATATGGTTAACCCTGGGATAGTCTAGTATGTGTGTTTATGTTCAATGCAATTCAACACAAACACCATCACACAAGGGACACACACACACACACATATACACACACACAAACCAACAAACACACACTAACACAAACACAAACACACACACACACACACTAATGCATGTACTCCGTCTGCCCACCCTCCAGGTTTGATTAATTTGGCTCGTAGCGCACATGAGCATAGCTATCACTGGCAGCCAGATGTTCGACAGCTCTGTTTGTTGTCCGTGCACACACACCACACACACACACACGCACACACACACACGCACACACACGCACACACACACGCACACACACACACGCACACACACGCACGCACACACACACGCACACACACGCACACACACACACACACACACACACGCACACACACACGAATGCACACACACACACACACACACACACACACACGAACGCACACACACACACACACACACACACACACTGTGTCGCTCACAGCAGACACGCGGGCGGTCTCACACACCTGCTTTCATCCCCTCCAGGTTCGCTCAAGGATGTTATGCAGAGTGTGGCTTCGCCGCAGTTGTTTTGATTGTTTCTGCTGTTTTCTGTCCCTCCCCCCCTCTCTATCCCCCCCCCTTCCCCCCCCCCCCCACACACACACACACACCTCTCTTTCTGTCTGTCTGTCCCTCCCACTCCATCTGTTTTTTTTTATCATAGTTAAGAAAGTGAGGCTCATGTTTTTTTTGGGAGATGGCATCAATGACTTGAGGGCAATTATATTTAGGGAAAGAGGTGATGAGGAGATGACCCACACATTAATACACACTTACTTTGTACACACACAGAAATACATAGATTTAATCACAAAGCAAGACACAGCAAAGCACGGTCTTTGAGCAGTCAAACTGACTGATTACTGTTCGATGCCTTGCTCATGGGCAACTAAGGATTGAATCAGCAACCCTCCGGCTAAGCTTGTTTCTCCTTTGATAAATAAAATCAAAGGAGAAACAAACTTTCCACATTTATTGTGGAATTAGGAATATAATTATACAAACACATACACACACACACACACACACACACACACACACACACACGTAAACATGAACAAACCACACAGCCTGGGGGTGTTTGTGTTTCAGGAGCATATGTGTCCCTCTGTTGTGCCAGTTGGTAATAATCCGTACTCCAGCTCCGTACAGCAACACAGGCTTCAGCCTGTTCTCAGATCACACCGCATCAAACCAACCCTGCTGTGGCTGCTGCGTGTGTGTGTGTGTGTGTGTGTGTGTTGAGTGTGTGTGTGTGTGTGTGTGGGGGCACATGCACAATGAAGATGTATGTGTGTGTGTATGGACACGTGCACATGGGGTGTGTGTGTGTGTGTGTGTGTGTGCGCACGTGTATGTTAATGTTCAGCTGCATGTCTGCACGTGTGTTTGTGTTCAGGTGAATGTGAGAAAGTGTTTGTATGTGTGTGTGTGTGTGTGTGTGTGTGTTTGCGTCTGAGGATTTACGCAGGCGAGTGTGTGTGTGTGACGCGTGTCCAACGTGAGAGGAGGCGGGCGTGTGCGACCGATTGTGCCGTGACGTGTTGAAGAACAGCAGACTGCCAGGGCCTGTCCGCTCGCTGCTCGCTGCTCCCCAGCCGCGGGGACGGCGGGGAGACGTCGCGTGGAGGAGACAGAGCGCTGGTGAGAGAGAGAGAGAGGGGGGGGGGGGGGCCGCGCTCTGAGGACTCACCGCCCAGCAGAGCGACCATCTGTACAGGCTGAGTGACGTGGCTCGGAATAAACAACAGCCGCGGGTGACGAAACACAAAACGCACACACGTACATACACACACACAATGTAGACGTCAACACGTGGACGCGTGCACATGATCACACGCGGACGCACACACAGCAAGGGAAATACAGTAGCATGCATACTTAAAGAAACACCGGCACCAACACACACACACACACACACACACACACACACACACACACACACACTGGCGTGCATACATTTGCACACGTGTACACATACAGAGAAACACACCTGCACACACTCAAACACTAAACAAGCAAGATAGAAGAAGATAAGAAGAGTTAAAAGCCACACCCAACTCTGACCATAGTCTTCATCACCACTCACAGACAGGCAGTCATGGCTACCTTTTGATGTCAACTAGAAACCAGGAAAACTATTTTTCGGTTGTTATTCTGGATGGTTTGGTTATTATTCTGGATCCATGGTTCTTCAGCTCAACGTTGCAGTATTCATTCATGTGCTGGGTCGTTCTTAGAGATGGTCCTGGATCGTCCATATGTGTCTGGTACATACACAGATGTAAATAGGACCATTCTTTTTAAAAGAACAAAGAAGGAACAACTTAGACATCTAACAGATCTTGTATCGGTGCTTATCCTACCACTGGTCCTGCCGAGTGATGCACCTCTCCTCTGAACAAATCAACAACCTCTCCAGCTCCTCGTTTCAGGTGAACATGGGTTTGAATTCCAGTTATTAATGGCTCGTCTGCCAAATTACAATCCCTCCACAAATTAAAAACCAAATCATATGAGGAGAGGACACAGATACACACACACACACATACAAATTCAGAGAATACTGACACGCGTGTCACATGCTCTGAAGCCACGGTGAACGGTTTGGCTGGACCGTAGTCCGACTGGATTTAACCGCACATGACAGAGGGTACTGGCGTCACCGTGGCTACCTAATGATATGTGTGTGTGTGTGTGTGTGTGTGTGTGTGTGTGTGTGTGTGTGTAATGGATTGATTGTGACACACACACACACAGTGCACAGTATGAGTAGACGTGACATGTTGTGTTGACAGCGTCCGGAGAATCGCGCCTCATGGGATGTATGAGGCCAAGCAGAGCTAAACACGGGAGACAGCCATTGGTGGCGTGCACGTTCACATGGGGAGGTGTGTGTGTGTGTGTGTGTGTGTGTGTGTGTGTGTGTGTGTGGTGAATGTGTCTTCCTGTATCTAGGGAGTCCAGGTGGTGAGTTCGACAAGTCACTGTGACAAGGTAGTAATTCGGCCTTTACACACACACACACACACACACACACACACACACACATTCATCATTGGCAAAAATACGTTCCCCTTACAAACCTTACAGAGAAACCACAAACCGCGTCCACTGTATCTGCTGCTATCATTTACACACAGCCTGCCTGTGTGATGGACACACACACACACACACACACACACACACACACACACACACACACACACACACACACACATACACACACACACATACCTGCCTCTTAACATCAACCATGATGGATTGACTGCAGCTGACCGATAACTGGAGGTCAAGGAGGTGTGAATGTGTGTGTGTGCATTTGTGTGTGTGTGTC